>JARFOD010116694.1:0-14911 GCA_031763545.1 Mopalia muscosa | reverse complement strand
GTCGTCATATAAGTGAAATACCCTTGAGTACGACGTTAAACACCAATCAAACAAACAAACAAACAAACAAATCAAACTCACTCATTCACAGTAGCCTCACAACCCATTTTGACTGAGCATTGTTTTGAAAACATGTTTACTTGTTGATACACAAAATACCTAAAGTCGTTTAGCAGTTCTAAAATAGAGATTAATCGTTCTCTCTTTCGTCGTGACTTTGTCTTAGATAAGGACGTGTCATATAAAGTCAGATCAACGCCCTGTGAAGTAAGTAATACTACAGACGTCAATATCAAAGGGCTCATTGTTATGAATGAAATGAGATTAAACTTTGAGTTGACAGAGTGATACGTTAAAACAAAAGGCAATTTTGCTTGCTGTTTATCTCCTACTTCTTGTTTTCAGATCGAGTCGTTTCAACTTATTTTTGTCTCTGTTTAATTTGGATTCATTTGATGTAAATTGCGCCACAATTCTCTACTCAGCCCGCTTTTTAGGGGAACCAGTATTACAACGACAACTGAAGTCTCAAGGATCAAGGCCCACCAACGTTAGGCCATGAGACCCACACACGCTGCCAATTGATAAAGGGAAACAACCCGCTATTTGCTATTGGAGAGTTATGTCCCTTGCCACCTGTAATCGATCGCACCTGATATACCAAATGAAATAAAATGAAACCTTGGTTTCAATATAAGTTCATGGTCTAACTAAAATGACAAAAGGAATTACAGTAAGCCAGGGTCATAGCGAGTAAAACCATATACATGTACATTCTATGTGTACACATACATAGAAATATATACCTATATACATTTTGAATAAATGAAGAGAGAACAATTGGCTGGCCTCTATCGGGATACCCATTAACACTAATATACTTTGGTACACGCACACGCATACACAACTACATACATATAAACAGGCACATATACTCTTATGCTCATAGACAAATACGCTTGTATATGGTGGCTGATTTCTGCTAGCGCATCGTAAGTTTTGCCAGTGCGTTTTTTTAAAGAAAATGAAGCGATCATTTTCTAATACTTGTACGTACGCAAAATCATATGTAATAAATAATGTGCAAGTTTTTTTTAACAATCTACTAGTATATGTTTATGTGAAAGTGACATTTAGCGTTTAATATTTTAGCATAAGTATTATAATGTAACTAAGGCTTCGTGGCTTCATGTTAAAACATTTTAAGAGACATATTTCTGCAGAGAGGAATACAGTTGTGACATTAAAGCACCTCCACTTTAAAGCGATGAAGATGAGCCAATTGACATATATTTTTCTTAAATCAAATTGCTTTATCTAAAAACCTTTGTTTCTCTCATGTTTTTCTTCCTATACTCGTTTTGTAGTTTTTGTTAACGTCACAGATCTCGTCTTACCTAAAATCGTTTGCAAAAATATCAGATAACAATCAAGTTTCATTTCACTTTTCAACGCAAGCCGCAACTTCGTAATTATCCCGAGCCATAGGGTTCTTCCCAGAAGACACGTGGCAGAGGTTTATACTCTTCGCTACAGTTACGTGAAAATCCCGGATGAACTTTATTCCGGCCTCTTCTTATTTGCTAATTTATTGACAACATTATATACTGGTGATAACTACAAAATGAAAAATTGGCATCCTTTTTATAAGTAACTGAAAGTTTTGGGTCAGTGCAAAATACGGTAATGCAAATCGCTATGTATGACAAATACCCTAACGTTCGACCATAATGACCATACATAAACACATACAATACCTGGTAGTGTAAAAAGTCACTGGAAATTATAGGCACACAAGTTTTGTAGGCTTGGTTTGCGTGACTTCTCATTCGGTACTAAGTTCCGCTGTATCACCGCTATCCTACGGATCTCAAGTATCACGGGTTCGAGTCGTCTGTCGATCATTAGGTATATAAGTGAGTCACACGATGTGGTTCAACAATCTTGTGGGTGTTTAACGAGATTTCCTCCCGGTTTCCCACCGTATGTGGAAGAGGAACAGTGTGAAATAGAAGATCAGTTGTAATGTAAGAGAAACACCTTTGAGTACGCCCATAAACCCCAATACAAACAACCATTTGTTATCCGTTAATCATGATGTGAATAAAACAAAAAACCTTAATTTACAGCTTGTTTTCTTGATGGATATTAGTGTAACTATGACGCTTTGTTATATTGAGTCAAACAGAAATATATTCAGGTAGTTTAGATTTTCCAGCAATTAGCAATTTGAGCAATTTACAAGAAATGGGTTGAGGCCTAGTGAATCCGGTCACTGATAAAACGACCCTGTACATTCAATACAGCACATTCACACGTATTTGCAATGGCATATATCCACCGCAATCGCATTCTCGCGAGAGTTTCTATAATGGACGAGACTAAGACAACTTTCATACGCTTTGCCAGACCATGTGCTTTAATTTTTAATTAATTTGTGACAGCGTATATCACAGACCAGCAAATAAAAGAAGTGCAAAACAAGATGGCCCGGGTGTATCTTAGAGTCAATGTCTCGACGTAGGAGGTAGAATTTATTATATTTTAGAGTGATACTAAACATTGACAATTCCGTTTCACTCGTTTCCAACTGATTTAGATCAGATTTGATTAATATTGTCGACATGCAACCAGCTTTATTGTTCTTTCGCGGGAAGTGTGGCGTTATCAGCACATTTTTTTTGTATAACGAGTTGACGCTTAAACAGATCCAGAATCTAAAAAGCAGACATTAATTTTTGATGTAGAGAAACAAAATGCTTTTTTCTCCACCGGTAATAAACTGCATTGTTATCTATAAATATTTATTGAAAAAAGGATGAAAGTGCTGATGTATAGGATTGGTTGATTGATTGATTGATTGATTGATTGATTGGTGTCATACGCCGTGCTCAAGTGTGTTTAATTAAATGACAGCAGTGAGTTGCAACAAAAAATTGACACTATCATAACCGTGTGTGCGTTGTGTTTTTGGAAAGTGAGTCTTCCTCCAGTGCTAAGTTAAGGCAGCATTGCTACTCTTCAAACAAACTGCCGTTGACCAGAGGGCCAGGTGTATTTCACGACGAACGATGTTGTGCTTTAATATTGATCTAGCGCACATTCGGACAAATGGACATTTCTACCAAAACACTAATTGGGTAATGCGTGTCTATCTACCACTGCCAAATTGGTAATCGAAAGCGAAACTAAAACCAAGTACCATATTCGAAGAACTAATTAGAATACACTCTTGTCATTTCGTTCAATCTTATTTTTTTCAGAATCGAACAAACATAGATTTGGACAAATGAACATTTGGAGCAAAAATTGCATCCTTTAAAGAATGTCTGTCTACTAACGAGAGTCAGGTGATTTGAGAAATGGGAAATCGAAACTAATAAAACCAACTTGAAGTCAATAAATGGAACTTATTAGAGTATATTGTTATCCTTATTCGCCACAGTAAATTTTTCGGAATGGAACTAGCGAACCTTCGGACAAATGCACATTTGGACCATAAAACTCATCCGTTAAAACCTGTCCATCTACCAAGGTGTGATCTGACTCCGAGAAGTGGGAAATCTTAACTAAAACCAACTTCTGTCTTTACTTGAAACTGATCAGAATTTCACTTTTTCGTTAAAGCCTATTTGTTCGGGATCGAACTAGCGAACCTTCCGATAAATGCACATTTGGAGTAGAAAACTCATCAGCTAGTGTAATCAGCCAGGTTGTCTAGTATCAATTCCATTTCTGAGAAGTGGGAATCGAAAGCGAAACTAAAACCAAGTGCATACATGGAACTGATTAAACTATACTCTCTCTAATCCGGCCTTTTTGGTTAAATCCAATTTGTATTGATAGAATAATTGAACCTTCGGACAAATAACCATTTACATCAGAAAACCCGTCAGTTATAGTGGTTCTATCAATGGGAGAATGTTATTAACAAGGTTGTCTATAAATCCCATTTCTGAGAAGTGGGAAATAGAAAGCGAACTAAATTCTACTCGATGGAATGCACTCTTATCATTTATGTTTTATTCAGAGCTGTATTTCTATCTTGCAATCACGAAACATTAAAAAATATTTGAGCAGCCGATAAAAGCAAACTGAAGCAGTCTAGGTGTGGATTTACGATATGGGCTTTGTTTCCAATAATTGCAACCGGTAACATACCGGTATGTAATGTGTGTTATACTGGAATGTGCTGGAAAACACTAATGCAGAGTTGTATATCAGGTAAGTAAAATTAACATTACGTTTGAGATAAAATATTGTTTCATTCAGCCTTTATTTATGAGAAGCCTTGTATCACCCAGCAGTCTCACCCTGTTATATTTATAATGATTGCGGGCTATTTTCTCGTTAAGGGGTATAAGACAGACATCATTCCTTGTGTTCCGTTACAAGTTCTTATACACGAACATCAGAATCGTTTACATCAAATGTTTTATTCTATCTCACAAATACTTGGCTTGCGGCCGAGGCTCAGTGGTAGCAAGTGCGCTTCCTAAACTGAACCTGTTTCCATTTACCGTTCACTGGATCGAGTCCGCTGCGCCAGTCAACCATCAGGTATATGAGCGAGGCACATGCTGTGGCTCCGACAATCACGGGGGTGGTTTTTACTAGGTTTCTTCGCGGTTTTCCACCGTAATAAGGCTGTGTACAGTGTGAAATGGACAATCCGTCTTAATATCAGTGAAATACACTTGAGTACGACGTTAAACACCAATCAAACACAAATACCTATCAGAGAATACAAGAGAAACAAGGATCTAAAAAGGGCCTATTGATTAACATGAACATTACTACTGGAGCTGATAGCTTATAGCTCTCACTTTTTTCACTCCACTCTTCACTCCTTAATTTTAATTTCTTTGAAACGCCCCTTCAATGGTTTTACTCTTTACCTGTATATAGAATATCGTGTGTGTTACATGTTTTTGTTTAAAGTTTATATATCAAGCTCATATCCGTTATCTTCTCTCGACTCATAACTGAAGGTTTAATATCCACTTGAACCCTGTACCAGTGTGAGTAACTTTTAGAAATAAATATATATATATTCCTAATAAGGCAGTAATCACACTGGCTATGAGATTTTGATTACTTAAAATCGATGAGTCATATTTATCCAATTGTCTATAGAACTGTACTTGTAGCAATTTCCCTGTTTATTAATCTATAAGGAAACATATATGTGACAAATATATTCGCAATGTGAAAGTATTTTGTTATGATTCTGAATGCAGTACTTGGCAAAGAGAAAATTGTTTACAAAAGAAACTGAAATGTACTTGTCTCAGTTGAATAATTTGCTGATACAATATAACCGCTCTGACACCCATGCAAGGGCTCCATTTAATACTCTATTTACTTCTCGAGTATCCCCACATCCTCAATGGCCGCTAGGGGGTTTCCTCAAAAGAAACCGCCCCGTGAGGGAGCGGGTGGGCGGTGGGCCATGGCCCTGCAGAATACTCCCTCGGCTTCCTCGGTCGATCGCAAGAGGCGAGAAAAGAGGTTGCCCTGGTGTTCGCAGAGCTAAAGGGTAACGAGAAGAAGATTTGTTTCTGATGTTCAGTAATTGTGTCTGTCATCATATAAGTGAAATACCTATGAGTACGACGTTAAACACCAATCAAACAAACAAATAAACAAACTTGAGGGCTGTGTGTTTGATTCCCGGACAGGTTTCAACGTGCAAACTTTTCAAAACTACATTTAGTATATGTTCAAACTGAGAAAGTGTTATCCCAAAATAAAGAAAATGTTGTTAATATTCCCTTTGTAAAAAAATGCAAAAAATCAATCAATACACACTGATACAGTTAGGTTAATTATATTTTGTTTTAACGAATGTTTTACAAAATAATGTTTTGTGGATTTTGTCTTACTTTTATAAAGGTTTATACTTCCTGGTGAAAGTGAATCTGAACTTTTAAATCTGAAGTCTCAAATCTGTGATGAATGTTTTTGTGAACAGGAATGACGGGTGTGGTGATGGCTATACATGTTGTGGTTATCTACACGTTTGCTGTACAGTATGCCAGACGTAACCTCTTCATGGCCTTCTGGATGACACACAGTACCTACATCGTCCTCTATGCTTTCTTCGTGATGCACGGATCAGGTCGACTTGTTCAACCACCATTGTTCCAGAATTTCTTCTTGGGCCCAATCATTCTGTATACTCTCGACAAAATGGTCAGCTTCAGTCGTAAGAAAGTAGAGATTCCTGTGCTACGATCGGAACACCTACCATCAGGTAAATTATCACAGTGTGAATGATATGCAATTATCTGGGTTTAATTTTGTCAAATTTATTGGTTCTCCAAATATGGATTATTGGGGCATCCGTAGTACGATCGGAAAACACCTTCCATCAGGTAAAATATCATAGTTTAAACTATATTCAGCTGTCTGGGTTCAGTTTTGTCAAAACTATGGGTTCTCCAAATATTGAATATTGGGGCATCCATGGTACGATCAGAACACCTACCATCAGGTGAATTTTCACAGTTTGAATCAAAATTGCCAAAACTATTTTTGCTCCATGCATGGATCACTCTTGGTAGGACAAAGCATGGGTGGTCTTTAAAGTGTTGGTTTCTGGTCTACATATCCCACTCATCTCAAGTGTCACTGGTTCAATTTCTGCAGACGACGGAAACTCGATGCTAGCGCTTTGTTTCACAAAGATGTCTACAACTGTATCCACTCTCTCATTTAAGAAATCTAGGTACAACAATATTATTAAACTAAAAACCCATTGAGTGATCCAACAATCCTCTGAATCAGTGTATAAATTGTTTCAGTTCGTTAGTTTTATTGAGATTGATGTTTACTCAAGAGAGTTTCACTTATATGGGTCACTCACTAGTATATAGGACTTCTTACTCTCTCTGTCTGAATAAAATAAGGTGTAAAACAGAAAGAAAATTTTTTGTAAAAAACCCACCTCTAAAATTGTATTTCTTTCAGATGTCCTGTGTCTCGTTTTCCGGCGCCCACAGAACTTTGAGTACAAATCTGGACAGTGGGTGAGAATAGCCTGTTTAAAACTGGGATCCCATGAGTACCACCCGTTTACCCTGACCTCAGCGCCCCATGAGGAGAACCTGAGTCTCCACATCAGAGCAGTTGGACCCTGGACCACCAACCTCAGAAAAACATACAACCCTGCCAACAAATCACTTGGAAAAGCTTTCCCTAAGGTGGGTAAACATAATAACAAAATATATTTGACTTGCTTAGTGTGAGTAACTTTGTATGGAAGAAAGTTTAATTATTGAGTCTGATTACATGTCAGAATCCGTTTCAACTAATCATGGTAGTACCTAATACCTTTCAGTTCATTTCATTTATTTTACTAAATAATACAATAATAAATTATAATCGATATGTAGGTTTGATTTATTTTTTTTCGTTATGAAAGGAGGAAATAATTATGCGGAAAATTACAGAAATTATTTTGGTAAATGGGTTTACTGGTGTATAATAATATGGGAAAAAAATTACAAACATATATACAGACATGTAAATATAGACATTAAAGGAGGATGTCTCATTCCATGCCAATTTGTATAAGATGGGGTTTTAATTTTGATTGGAACAGTTCTAAAGGCAATTTTTTCCATTGAATAGCTCCTTTTATTTTTGCAGGTAAATAGGCCTTAATTTGTTCTATAGCAGTGCCTATATAAGCCTTGCCCGATTTTGTTTTCAAATTCAAAAAGTCTTAGTTTTCCAAACCTCGATATATGATACTTATTTTGCGCATATATATAATTAGGGACCCTTTGGATAAAGATTGTCCTATTTTACTGTGGGTGGTTGGAGGGAGCTTCATGTTGCCCTGGTGCTCTAAGAGCTAAAGGGGAACAGGAAGCCGATCTGTTTTGTGGTGTCTGTATTGCTTCCTGTATTTGTCCCTTCCTGTATTTGTTGCCAGTGGTGTTGAGGGTGGATTCCTTCACCCATTGGGCTGGCACATCATCATATAAGTCAAATAACCTTGAGTACAACATTAAACCCCAATCAAACAAACAAACAAACTTTTACTTCAAAAATTCGTGGTCGGTCTTCCAGAAACTATTTTAGCTCAATCAATTATCCAGAGATATCAGTTTGAATCCCAGTAATGGAAATCAAAATTCTTTTCTCTAGATTAGAAAAATATCATTATTATTCTTTACTTATTTATAAAGAATGAATACATATATTTATGAATGAGTGAAGGATATATAAATATTATGGCACCCATACATTTGAAATAAGGATTACATCTGTTGACCAAACTGCTTTCACATCTTATTTTTTAAAATGTTTTAGTGAGAGAAAAAAAAAAAAATATTGTATGCAAATTACTAGTGACAACTCCCGTTTAAATTCTACATTTTTGGGGCAAAAAAAATAATAATACTTTTAAATGTAATGTAAGTGGATGTCTGTATTACTTCACTGTACTTTTATTTGAACATTTTCAGATTTATTTGGATGGCCCATTTGGAGAAGGCCACCAGGACTGGTACAAATACCCTGTAGCGGTTCTCGTGGGAGGAGGAATCGGGGTGACGCCTTTCGCTTCTATTCTAAAGGATATTGTGTCCAAGTCAAAAGCTGGAATTAAGTTTCCGTGCAAGAAGGTGAATATTGTTTTGTGTGTTTCTTTGTATGAGTGGGTGTTGATGTTGTTCTCAAAGCAATTTCATCAACAGCTTTGCATGCGTTTTTGGTAGAAAACAGAAGGAAACCTGGTAGAAAGCATCCTATCTGCTTTGCTTCAGCATAAATGGTTGTGAATGAACTTCCTAGTGCTCTCGGAGCTAAGAGGCTTTAGGGAACCTATCTATTTAAATTTTTTGTTTTTTTGTTTTTCGATTGTCCAGTCTTTTCTTTGTTTCTTATGATCTCGAGTGCGGTTTCCTTTCGCTCTTTGCTCTGGGATGCCTTTATACTAGTGACATAACCTCAAGTACAGTGTCAAACCCCAATTAAACCAAAAATATAATGATTGATTGCTGTTTTGGGTGCTGTTCATTGACAGCATTGCTCCAAACAATCTGCCTTCAACTAGTGGGTGGTTTCTTTTCTGAGTGGGCTGGAAGGCCACTGTACGAGTGAAATAATATTAAAACCAGCTTTAAACACCAATCAATAACACCACACCACTTTTCTTTAATAGGCCTATCTTACTATATCTTCTATATTTAGTCCAAATCTCTTATTTTATTTGCGACATGTAGAGTATGGGAATCAAAGGTGTATTAAGGGGTGTTGATTATGGATCTTAAATCTTTCTGTATTAAATCAAATGAGTTTTGAAAAAGCATCGAATAATAAACTATGCCCATTGTTTAAAATCTGTATGTATTGAATTGTAATAGCATTAGGCATCAGTCAAATCACTGTTGTTCTCAGAGTTAAGGGGCAACAGGCAGCAGATCTGTTTTGGTTTGTGGATTTGTGATGATCATGTTTTTGTTTGTTGCCAGTGATGTCAAGGGGGATTTTTTTCACCCTTCGTGTTGACACATCATCATATTAGTAAAATAACCCTAGGTATAGACCACCCCCCCTTATCAAACGATCTGTGCAGTTTTAAAACAAGGTTATACATTTACATTGAAGGTAGACGACATATTACCATCAATAGTGTACTTAGTTTTAAAATCGGCCATTTTCATTTCCTGTAATGTAAATGTCTTTATTGTACAATATAGGTGTACTTTCTATGGGTGACAAGAACTCAGAAACAGTTTGAATGGTTGACAGACATTATCCGTGAAGTTGAAGAGACGGATGAAAGGAAGCTGGTAGATGTTCATATTTTCATCACACAATTCTTCCAAAAGTTTGACATGAGGACAACTCTATTGGTAAGTCAGTTCTATATCACAATGGGGATCCCCAATGGTTAAAAAGGTAGATAACTCTGTCACCGGTATAACAGGTAGAGCCATCTATCATGTATGTCATTGATTAACAAGAGTATTCTATTGAATATTCATACCATGCTATTGTTAGTCAAAGAGATGGCATAAGACCACCATTAATTTGCCAGAAGCCATAATGTTAACGTTTGGCCCCACAGTTCCCTTCGAAACTTTCGCAGAGCGAAAACCCCTGGCACATACATGTACTTTAATCGGTCCTTTTGGAGTTTCCACTTCAAATTTTGACAGACCATGACCGGCAAAGTCTTGAGTTACAGAGCCTGGACGGTTATAGGTGTTGTCAAGCTGTAAACAACAGCCCAATCACCCCTCTATCAAATGGGGATAAATACACCAAATGTGACCTATTAAGGCTATAATATTACACTGACCAGAAACCTCCACTCAATTACTTCACATCAATACCAGATACTCCACAAAACAACTATTCCCAGGGCCAAAATAAATAAAACAAGACTACACACCATTTTTACTAAGAACTATATTCGACGCTGACAAAACGGAAGTAAATAAAAGCGGTCTTAGGCCATTTACCTCCGAGAAAACTGTACCGGTACGGAAAGTGTCAACTGGTGTTCCGACATGGTCGAGTCCTGTCGGAAGATCCTTCGACATTTTCCGTACGGGTACAGTTTAAAGTTATACTTTTAAAGCTACAAACAAATTTAATTGATCATGTATTTATTTTCTTTTAATGTTCCATTTTATATTTACCCACATAATGGCCACATTACACATTTGAAGCTGTTCGGGTTTTTTTCATAGCTGTGGATCATTTTGTAACCATCAAAACCATCTAGCTTTTCAAGGCAGACTGCATAGGAAGACAGTTTCTGGTTTTATTTAAATAGCTGTGGCTTAGAAAAGGACTCGACCACGTGACTTCCTGGAGTTGGTGTGTTTTATTAGGGTTTAACGTCGTACTCGAAGATACTTCACTTATATGACGACGGATTGTCCACTTCAGACTGCTCCTTGTTCTATTACGGTGGACAACCGGGAGGAAACCTCATAAAAACCACCCAGCACTCATATACCTGAGGGTCGACAGACGGACTCGATCCCGTGAACGTACATCAAAGTGCACTTGTTAGAAAGTGCACTTGTTAACCAGTAAGCCACGGACGCGGGAACAGTTATCTCTATCTTGGGGCATTTTGTAGTGATCAAGTACCATCTAGATTTTCAACGCAGACTGGGAACTTTGGGATAAACCCGCACCGTACTGTCTTACCAAGAAGTGACGAAGGGGCTCTGCTTTTACAAACAGCCACAGGTGCATACAAAATTGAAAATGTGTTATGTATGTTAACATAAAATTGAACAATTTTATTCCTTCAAAAAGGATTAAACTATATCTTTATAATTTATATTATAATTTTAATGTTTGATTTGGGTGACTGGTATCTTTAAAAAGGCAAATGACATCAAAGCATGCATAGTCCAGGTGTATTTATACAGCTTAAATTTGTCTTGCTTCGACCGCACAATTTACGCTGTTTTAGCGAATATCCCTACATTTAAACATTCAAAATGGTGCTAGGTTTATTACCAAGAAGGCATGGAAGCAGCCCCGCTTCCTGTTTTAATCAAATGATCCCGGAGGTAAATAAAAGCATTAATATTACACGAAAGGTGTAACGCTACCCGCCGTATGTTTTGTGTGAACACACACACATCAAACAAGCTAACCCGTTTCTTGGGTAAAATCATATTTGAACAAAACACTGTTCCTATATTTATGACTTGTTGCAATTAATACAAATTTTGTTCTCTGTAAGTAATTTAATAATAATGTAGCTCCAATGACGGCATCATATCAACAGCATTCTGCATTAAGCAAATAATACATGGATATCTGTCATGTAAGGAAAGTAAATCCATGAGAGTTACCTCCCGTGGAGTACCTCATTAAAAATGACCCACTCACTGGCCGAAATTATTGACGCTACGGAAATAGCCGACCGACGTTACGACATTATGCACGATTTGACGCAATTTTATGGTTTATGTTTAGTTTAGGGTTGGAAGCTGCTCGCTTGATTTTTTATCAAATTGTTACTAAATTGGAATTAAACCCCGTCTGCTCAAAACAACTAAAGTATTTGTTATAGTTGATTAATATTTTTGTGATGCTAAATTTTGTCATGGACACAGAAGCACTTTCTTCGCTTGTTTGTTTGATTGGAGTTTTACATCGTACTAAAGGTCATACTACTTTAGTACGATGTATTGGTGACATAAATAAGGTATATAACCAATGCTATTAGTATGCACCTGGATTGCACCAATTGTTTGTGTATATGGTGAACTTTGAAGGTGTGGTCTTGTTGTGGAGTGTAAAAAAGAATAATGAAATAGTGGTGGAAGATAATTTCCGGAAAGAATACTTAGGCATATAAGTTGCATTAAATCCAATTTGAGCACCAGACTAATAGTAGAGTGTACTATATTGAAGTAACGCGATAAGGCGAATGTTACAGGGTTGCGGTTTTAACTATTTGTTTTTGATGGAAACCTCTAGTAACGTAGATATTTTAATGATGAATAAAACTGTCCAGTATATATTTTTATCAACATGTACAACTACGATTAACATTCCATTAAGGTACGATCGGCACCGTCATGTTAATGGTGATTTATTGTCACCGTTTTGATTTCGATAAATCTGTAAATGATACTCATGTGAAATAAATAATTCGTTTTAGATATGGTTACTATGGTTTGGCAGTTGAAATTGGCAGATACAACAATATTCTAAAACCAGGTAGATTGTGTAAAATTTATGGACGTAATTTCATTCAGGATGAACAACTTTTTTGGTTATGTTTTCCAGTAAGTTCAAACTTAAGGAAGGTTTATTTTAAGCGCTACTTCCTGAACTTTCCCAGCTTATTTAAATTCAATGCTCTGTTAAACCCTAAATTTAGAACAAGTCTGAAATCTGTCTTAAACTACATAAAGAATACTTTGTCTCTCATGGAAAAGATCGCATCTAGTAAGTAGGCTATTGTCCACTATATTGTATATGTAATATGTAGATGGATTGTGTTTATTATGCTTTAGGAGAAGTGCCCGATGGCTCGTTCCTGAAATAAAGAATTACTATCATGGGGTGCTTGACCATGGCGGACGGGACTGTGATCTGTGGTGGGTGAGGAATGCCTCTTCGACTCGACTAACAGCAAACAAAGGCACGACATGACTGAAAATCACGGAATAAAACAACTTTATTTTGCCCTCGTCTTCCCAGGCAGACCCACCGAGACGGGCCAGTCGGGGCCCATGAGTTTAGGAGGGTTTCAGGAAAGGGTCAATTACCTTGATTATGTGTAACAGATTTTCCCTTACAGGGCCCTGGGGCCCCAAAACGCTGGCTTCGGAGGTAACACGAAGCTCCTTCCAACCTCCCGCAGACCCACTTATAAATCTCAGCCTGCGATATAAAGTTGATGGTTTCAAGTTCAACTCTATACAAAATCTATACAGTTTTACTAAAATAAAGTCAAAATATATAAAGGCCGGGAAGAAACAAATAAAAATAATTAACTTTATTGAAATACACAAGTTTCTAGCTAGATTTTGGAGGTTTAATTTTGACCAAACAGAGTACACTTATTCATAATGGACTGAAAACGGGACTACAGAAATATGCCGGTGCCACAAGATTCCAGTCATTTCACGTGTCGGTAGGTACACGTTTCACTGTAGATTAAAACAGCCAATAATTCTTAATTAAAACTCGCTTTGATAACTAACTGTATATTTATATTAAATATATAATATATAGTCGTACATAATTATAAGTTAGACAAAATAAGCATGGTTCAAACAAGACATAGAAAACATTTGCAAAGGGATTTACCTGTCTAGCACACACAATAAAACACCCCAGTCATTTATATGCCAATATTAGAAGTAAGTAGAATATAAAATATAGATTTTAAGTAATAGTTTGGTATATGACTTTTTCACAATGTATAACACTTTTTTCTACCTTTCTTCAGTTGTGTATAACGTGAATATGGGCAGTATAGGTCCCATAAAAACAAATGGTTTGTCGGTATGGCAATGGTTAAAACAAACCAAAACTATCCCCCGGATATTTTCTTGATGCATTCTTTAGGTCTGACATAATCACAGCTTTCCTTGGCACCATAGCCATTGTGCGGTCCCATGAAAGGTCAACGTCTGATTCGACCAATCAAAAGACACATAACACGACGAAGTCAAAATCTGATTCCTCAAATGCAAAAAAAAAAACCCACATCACTACGAATCTGTGAAAACCGTCAGTATGTCATTTGCTAATTTTTCGTACTAGAGCTGTGATTGGCTATTCCACACCAACCAATCGACACCGTTTGTTATGTCATTCTGCCAGAATAACCAATGATATTTCTTTTTGTTCCTTTTACGAAATGAATAGATGTAATATTTTCGTAATTTTGGTACAACCTGGGTTATATGGGCGTATGTAGTATGTATAGATATATCATGGGTCAACACTTTCTTAGTTTTTAACAGATTTAAGTTCAGAAAATAATGCGGGTTGACGTTTGTCCGGAAATCGATCTCACATCCGTAAATATCAAGCACCGAATCGCCAGCAGAATACCTTGGAACTATTTAGATGCGGTTTTATTAAGATAGGAGCAATGGAAGTGGGAGGTTTACCCATACTTCTATTCTTATTAAACTAGTTATACAATACAATAAAGCTATCAACAGGCGTACTTGGTAAATATTTTAAAATGAGCTTGCTTCAAGTCGTCGTTGATATGTTCGAATATAGGTGTTTGCATGGTAACGTTCGGGTTGCATACAAAATATAGATGCGAGGAGTAGCGGGCAATATGACTGATGACCTGTCCATGGTATTGGGCCAAGAATGCGCCTGAAACATACAAGTATAAAATGAGTAATTTTTGTATTCATAAATTAATTCTTGTTGAAGTGTGTGT
>JARFOD010116683.1:0-14913 GCA_031763545.1 Mopalia muscosa | reverse complement strand
AAATTAAGTGTTAAACTGTTTTAATATCCAAGCAACACATAGTATTTTAAACATAAATCGACAATGCATTTTTCTTGGTTTGCTAAGATCATTTTCTACCAACTAAACCATAAGCCGTTGTAATAAAAATTGAACTCTGATTTAAAAACAACAAACTAGATTTTTTAATAATGAAAACTAATGTATTTAACTTAACCTAGACAAATTCTAAAACTGTAAAATTTTACCATACACGTTTATCTGATTTTTATGTTTTGTTACCACCTATATATGTGTGCTGGTCAGCAAACTTCATTTGAGGCATACATACACGACGAAGAAACATAATTTATGAGCACAGTTTTATATTTCACCATAGGGGATGACATTACCTTAATCTTCTTACATTCCGATGAAATAAAGCGGTACATAAAAAGACGGGTTCTCACAAGATAAATAGTAGAAACTGCTGGTATTTAGACTATACTTTATTTATTTACTTCTTCAAACATAGATCAATTGGATGAGGTGACTCGAACCTGGTATCTGCATAAAAATATCGGCCATCTGTTAAAGATAACTGAACCTCTTGCATGACAAGCCATTTGCCAATATGAACCGCCATCTGAAGACACCATATGCTTGACATTTCACTACCCAGGCAAATAAAGCTTTGAAATGTTGCTTTCACATATGCTTAGACTTATCAGTATTATTTCTGTCTTACAAATCTAAGCCTATGTGAAAGCAACATTTCAAAGCTTCATTTGCCAGGGTAGTGACATTTTTTTATATTTTACTACCAGTGACCTTTAAAGTATTATTTTTGTCTTTAAAGTTCACTGGTATATAAAATAACATCCTCCGACGTCCACCGGTACGACATCAATACCGTCAACACAATTGATGGATATTTAGATTCAGTAAGATCAAGAGATTTAATTCGACTCGAAATTAAGACATTCGACATCATTGACAGTTTTGTTTAATGTTTAATGTACTGTTACGTTATACACATTTACTTGTTAATCTGTACATACTGCCAAAAACTGTGTATTAGTCTGACACTTCATAACTGTATATATATTTATGTTTCTCTGTATTTACTTTACTCCTGATGATGGTTTGATAATAAACCGAAATATTGAGTCAATATGAATTTTTCGTCTTTCTTTGGAGTAGTCACCTTACTCTATTATGTTAAGCTTGTCAGTGGAAATTCTGAAACACCAAACGTCTCTAAAGTCCACCTCCAACACGAAGGGGTCACTCCATTCGTTGGGTTGTCTCATGGACTTAAAGACCCTTGGGGATATATCTATTAACGAATGTTCAAATTAGTTATTATTCTTGGGGGTATCAAATATATGTTTTACATGTGAAAAGAGGGTAAAACAGATTTAATGTTTGTGTATTTCAGGTTTTAGAATTGGGCGGCTTGCAGACTCTGGTATTCCGAGCGAGAGGTAAAAGCCCCCTGGTTGATGTAAGTCTAGGTTAAATTACCCTACCTGTTAATTATAAATGGAGTAAGCAATACATGGACAGGACAAATCCGCCTATATTTGATGTAACCTAACCATATTAGAAATATATTAAATTAGAGATTTTTCCTGGTATTGTATTGGTTAAGATGCTATTCTCGCCGCAGGAAATATGGATTTTAAAGATGAAATTATTGAACTTCAGAGCTGTTGTTGCAGGATTACGTAACCGCTGGCCTCCATAGTCTCTCAACATATCCACAGTTACATCACATGTTAGCAGAGGCGGGGGCAATCAAAGCCATATGTGGGTAAGTTAAGTCAACAGCAACCCCCTCCCCGTCCTGAATAAAACAACATCAAACAACAAAACACTGTGTCATAGTCACATTACATACCGTATGAAGTTGTTCCAAAGTGTTCGTACATTTCTGATCAGAGAGCTAGATTTTCACAGAGAACCACTTTAATCAAGGCTGTGCAAATAATGTATGTGGTGAACTGTCGTGTTTTCACTTTTAAATACTATGAAAAGCTGACCAACTCTGAATAAAAGATGTCACCTATTTGTGCGAGGAATCCAAGGGTTACTAATTTTAAATAGCGGAAAATGTGTTGCATAATTGGCTTTCACTGTATCGAGAATATACCCCATTTAACCCTACGAATGGATTGACCAGACTCAAGGGAGATAAATTTTCCCTTAAGCAAAGAGTTAATGCCCTTGAATGTGTAAGCGCCAAATCTATTTAGTATGTTTAAGACTAGCGGGGCTCGCGTAGTATTCAATTGTAAACCATTGTCTCAGCATACGCCATATATTTAACAACAACACGTCAAGATACTTCAATATATTAGTAAATATTCCCGTTATTTATCACAATGTATCCACATAACACAAACTGACAAAGGTGTCTATAGATGAGATATAAAATAAGACATATACAATTATGAACAACTGTTTTACGGATTAAGCTACGTATAGGTTGTCGCGTTAATGTAGCAAAGAAGGGGATAACATTTTGTTAGAAATCATAAAAGGTTATGCTAAACATTCCGAATACTGTTGATAAACAGTGTGATCCGTTTTTCTGATTGAGCAGAAGATAAATGTTAGTACCAAAACGTCCAGCAAATGTGGAGATTTGCAGACATTCGATACATACATTTTCATTTCGGATCTATTACCATGACTGATGGAATGCCGACGATATCATTCAGGTTTAGTGACAGGTCGTTAGAACTTATATTATGTCTATTTCTAGCTCTTTTTCCAATCTCCGTTCTCAACTCAATCAATAGTCTAGCGTTATTCTACCATATACATAATTCAGATTTCTGTAGGTGTGTGTGTAGAGCTCCGGCCAATCAAGTTAACCTGCTGGTTGAAAGCATCAGCTCGCTGATGATATTCTGTAAATCAGCAGAGCTCAAAACAAGAGGTAGGTAACTACTAACTAGCCATTATCGAGTGTAAATTTGGCAGAAACCCGTATTTGTTTCAATGAATTAGATTCGTTACTCGATCAGACTCTTTATTTAAATACACTGGGTTTTTTTTTTTTTTAAGAACTGAGTATGAAACTACCTCTTATTTCACGAATAATAACAGTACTGTTGTTCCAAAACATTATGCACTAGATATTTTCAATGTCTTAACTCAATGTTGTGTCAAAATTTGGACAGCGAAGCTGATTATGTTTTATGTGAGGAACATATTGGCGGATAAGTTGCGTTTATCAATTCCCCAGCAATACAAGAAGGAGCATTACAGCCAGTATTAAGACTGTGTACAAATCCAGATGAGGCTGTGTCACTAATGGCTGTCAGCACACTCAGCCTCATTGTGGAACATCCTGGAACACATGGTGCAGTCATTGAGAATGCGAGGGATGCTCTGCCCCGGATACTGTCTCTCACGGCATCAACTGACGAGCAGGTAGGTCAGACCGCCACATTAACGTCGATGATTTGATTACATATAATCCAATGTGAACTATAGAACGTCTATGAGCAAGACTGTCAAACTTTACGGATTTTTTTTTTTTTTTTTTTTTTTAATTTTTATTTGTATTTTCAGTAGATCAGTCACCATACAGCATAATTGTGTCTTTACTCAACTTTGTATATGATCCATATTCAATAATATTATGAGGTAATCATGAAATTGTGTTATCTAAGGTACACTTATTGTTATTAACACAGATGCAGGAGGTAGCCTTGAAGACGCTCTGTCATTTGTCACTGGGAACAGAGTGGCATCGGCATAGAATTGTACAGGTACTCTATATTACATAGTTTGTTTGCTTAGGTCTTACTGACAAACTTAAGAATATTTTACCCATGACCGCTTAACAGCCCAATTGGTGGCTGAGAACACCATGGGTGTCACTGGTAACGAACAAGGAGGCTATGGGAATAAAACCTTGTTGGTCGGTAGTCTTCCTTCTGAGTTAGAAAACAGACCCAGTATTAGAAAACAAGAATAAACAGTAAGCCTACATGTCTTTTGGTCATATCCTCAGCTAAGTTTCTGTTCCTCTTTAATTCGGAACTGGCTGTATACTATATTTTGTGTGCTTTAAACTCATGTTAATTTTTGTTTCAGGAAGATATCACCTCAGGACGAAGTCTTCTGAAAGCTTTGAAAAGTCGTCCTAAAAACCGACAGATTTTGTGTAATGTAGTTTGTCTCATTGGGAATCTGGCCACTAGTTTTGAAGATCAGGTATGGTCGACAATACAATTGCAGCCGATTATCAATTTATATTGAAACCTTGAGCGTTAAAGTCTGATTCATTAGTGTTTAACCCCGTGCTTAACCGCGTATTTCACTGATACGACGGCGATGTAGTCTAACAATAATTCACACTTACACAATTAAAATGCAAAGTTATTTCATAATGTTGTAAAGTTCCTCCAGTGCTACTCTCCAAATGAACTGCCCATGGTCAGAGGGCCTCAGAGTAAATGTATGGATGGATTACTAAGACTTGGGTTCTATTTCAGAGCTCTCTGAGCGATTTGTTGGAATATCTGTGTGCTTTGCTCAACACCAACACAGGCAATAATGACCTGACATGCGCTGTAGCAAGAGCCTTGGCAAATTTCTCAGCCCATCGACAAACCACGCCTAAAGTGGTAAGTATAACGCAAATGTATTAGTGGAAATATTCTGAATCGTGGATACTACATAATGCATGTTGATATATTTTTAACATACCGCAGGAATAAATAATGTTGGAAATCAAAGCAGATGAACATGTAAGAATAGTAGTACACATAGAGGTACAACAAGGTGTCCTTTTTATGTCTCATGATATAACATGCCACATTTATTTGTTCAAGCGGTCCTACATGTAGTTGTTCGAAATACCTCAAATATTGTTTGTAAATTTGTTAGTGTTATCTTTGTCCAACCAACACCAAAACGAGTATATCAGTTTATATCAATCTTGTAATTATTGTTGAAATGATACGACGTTTCTTTCATTTCAGTTGAAGTTTATCAGTGATATTGTAAACAAGTGTTTGAAATCGGGTCACCCTGAGACCCGTGTCCATGGGACCAGAGCCATTCTCCATCTGATGAAACATTCTACACAGCCAACCATAGCCGAGCTGCTGAGGTAACTGGCTGGCAGACATAACCATTGGTTAGATATAATGCCAGATTTAAAAAGTTAAATATCATTGGACTACCGTTACAGCTTCTAAATGATTGAATTTAGAAAGTAAGATATCATTGGAAGACTACTACAGTTCTTAATGATTAAATTTAGGCAGTAAGATACCCTCGAAGGGCTATCATACCTTCTTAACGATGGAATTTAAAAAGAAAGATATCGATGAAGGACCATTACAGCTTCCTTGTGATTGAATTAAGACAGGGCGATATTATTTGAAACCATAACAGTTTCCTAATGATTCAATTTTGAAATAAGACGCCATGGAAGGACTATTACAGCCTGTAAACGATTGAATCTAGACAGTAAAATATTCCTTGAGTATAATCACAGCTTCTAAATGATTGATTCTAGACAGTAAAATACCCCTTGTGTATAAACACAGCTTCTAAATGATTGAATGTAGAAACTGCTTCTTCGTGATTGAATTTCCAGATAGCCCCCTGTCTGATATTAGTTTACTTTATATCAGTTTTTAGTGTTTGATAGAACAGGAGAACAGATAAAACAAAATTATTCTGCATTGTCAATTTCTGTACTCATTAATATACGCTTTTAGTTATAACAAGTAGCTGTGAATAAAATTTTACTTAAAACAGGACACACTGGGATTGAATTTCGAAATCCACCATAATATATGACCTTTAATTAAACGATTTGATAGGGCTTACACTAGCATAATAAACATCTAGACCGAATATGTGTATTGGTATTAATTAAATGTTACAACTTATTTTATGATGTTACAAATTTCAGCCGTAGTCTTAAAGCTAAATCAAATTTATAAGTAAGGCCCTTTAATAGTCTAATTGTAAGTAATGCCTTTTATATTTTGGCAGAAATGGAGCAGGAGAGTTTTTAAATGTGCTCGCTACAACTCCGGATTTGACCGAGTCCTTGGTTACCAGCTTACAACGGACAGCTCCAGAAAAAGCTCGACCCTTGTGAATGTTAACACACAACAAAACCAATATATATTTATTTGAAGTGTTAAAGTGTATTTATCGAAACTCTATCCACAAATGGAAACATTTTGGTGTTTTATTAACAATGAGATAGTTGTTTGATTTGTCCCTGTGTGGGATATAGCTTTCCAAGCTCTGATTGGTCATTTCCTGTTCATTGATATAATTCAACCAATGAAACGCTAAAACGTTCACTAGATAATTTATTTTGCAACCTGGAAATGCCAATTGTATACATCCTTGGCTGATCTACAGCTTAGCCGTCCCACAAGTTAACATTTGGCTATTCTTGGCTCGACTCTGAATGCGTGCACTGAGGGAGTGGAACACTCCTCACGTCACATTTCGATATGTTTGGAAGTGCACGAACACCCAATACATAATTTTATTATGATGTCCGGTTTTGCTGTCTTACAAAGTGAATTACTCACATCGGTCGTTAACCTCTTAAGCCCAGGTATACATTTTACAATGAGCATTGTTTTATTACCTGACGGATATTTTTTTAAACAGTTGATAATAATAAGTTTTATATTTTATGTTGTATAAAACTGGTAGATTTAAGAGAACACCAACGTACTACTAATCTGTGAAAAAGGTCTTACATTTCTGACTATCTTGTGCAACTGCTTTAATTTCAATTTCTTTGTCATCAAAACTTGTATAACTTTCTCTATAATGAGACCACCTATCAGTGTGTGTAATCCTCTGGCAATAAGTCAAGAAATACGATAACCAAGCCCGCTGTCTCCGGCGAAACGGACAAATATATACATTTCTTAATGAAATGACTATAAAACTTACCTGCAGAGGGATAATAGAATCTCAAATTCCTGACCCGGATATCAAATTTTATGGCAATCTGTAAGTAATTATAATCTATTCTTTGCCATGTTTTCGGAATAAATGAAAACGGCTACCAGTTGCATCAGTTGCATCAATTTGAATTATTATGAGATACTCTTTCCAATGTAGTTTCTTCACGAACCGATAGATGAATATTTCATTCCGTAATAGTATGTTGGGTTTAAAGGGAAAGTTTTTGTCTTTCCCTTTTAGCCTCGGGTATTCCACATGAGGAAACATTTTAATACCATCTACCTTTGTATCGTTATAGTCATGTTACCTTCTTATGATATGTTTTGTATATATGAAATTATTTGTTTTAATATATGCCAAAGGCACAGTACTTTTATCAGAGACATCACAGGAAGTCAATGCTATGTTTGATACCTACAGTATATATTGTAATCGTTGGAAACTAAATGTAAATATTAAAAACTAAAGTACTTATTATCGGTCGGCAACGCCCAAGAGATGTATTTTTTTACAAACAACTTAGTATAGAAATTGTAAGAGAATTCAAATATGTAGGCATTATTTTTAGCAGAAGTGGCCGATTGATAAAAAAAACAATTAAATATAACATCAAGCAAGCAAATGAAGCATCTCACTGTTATGTAAAACATGTCATAAATAAGCACTTAATAGATTGTAGATTGCAACTGTTTTATCAAACAATAACACCAATCTTAATGTATGGATGTGAAGTATGGGACTTCAAGAATGACCGTATTTTGGATTCGTTTCATTGTACACTATTGAAACAAATATTAAATCTCAGATCATCAACTCCAGTCTATATGGTTTTAAGAGAGTTGGGTAAATGTCCTATTAGTTCTACTATCCAAACTCGCTTTATTAAATTTTGGACACAACTGCATAACTTTACAAAAACAATAGCAAATATAACTTACATGCACCTATATTTAAAGAATTTTCACATTCTGAAAATAAAACTAAATTCCTTTGGTTAAATGGAATCAAAACGATTTTGGATAGTACTGGTGTAAGTCAGCTATTTCACAACAAGTTCGAGATCTATTTGTACGTTTTATACCAAGGAGTTAAAACAGAATTCAAACCTGAATTCTATCTTCATAATTTTCGGTTTATCGAAGCAAGATGGCTGTTAAAATTTCGCACATGCAATCATCACCTACTGGTCGATGGTAAAACATCCCCAGAAATCATGGTATTTATTAATTGTGCAATAAACACATTGGAGATGAGTAGTGTTACTTGATCCTATGTTAACACCTGAAAGAATCCAGAAGTCGTTTTTGCCTTTGTATTGTTACGTTAAACCCAGTATGTTAAAAATACGTGCTTTATTTCAATGCAACAATGTTGTTACACAACGGAAACTGTCAAAATTTGTAAGGATATACATGAATGTAACTGCCATCTGATTTGTATTGTTACACATGTCCGGTTGCTCTAATGCCATGTCTATGGCCTGTGTTGAAAATAAAGAGACGTCAAGTCGATGCGGGCTTTCGAAATATAGATTTACAACAGACAAAATCATTTTGAATTCAAGGATAATTTCATAAGTACGTTATTATTATGAGTTGTGAAAAGTTCAATTTCATATCAATTGTCGGATCAGTTGTAGTGGACATATCTATAAGAGTAATCTGACGGCAACTATACTGTTGTCAAACAAACTACATCATTTACTCGTCATCACTGAAATGAAAAGAAAATGCAAGTAAAGAAAACAACAAAACATTGCAAACCAGATCTTATTTACCTGATCAAAGCATGGGGGTTACCAATTATCTAGGTACAAATATAGATTGTCTAGATTAAATGTTTTCCGTCTCTGAAAAGTGATATTTCTTGTTTTTCCTTAGGTTTATTTCGTCCTTAAAGGCCAATTGTCCAAGTTGTGGATGCGAGGCTTCATTTATGGCTTTTGATCGAATACAATCAGAATACTGTTGCCTGGTCAAATGAACCTCGCAAATCTTCTCGTGATAGGTATGAAAAATCCCTTCATCAACTGACCGGATGACATCAAAGTTTGGATTGCGAATAAATTTTCTGAAAAGTATTAAGTCTTCTTGTCCCCATCCAGATGGAAGGTTATGCCCGAATCCTCCTACTGCCACAAAATCTGATTTCGAAACACATACCATACCGAATCCAAAATCTCGCCAAAACCCTTTAAAATCGGATACTTTTAATTTGCTCCGAGTTAAAAGTGAAAGTTTCCCCTCAATTGTATACACTAATGAAGGGTTATACAAACTAAACACTATTGGAAAATACACAGTTTGGCCTGGTGAAACATTCAGCCGACATCGTGATAAGAAATCGTTGTTAAATATCATATCCACATCACACAGAAACAAAATGCCATTGTTTTGACGTACAGCTTTTACTCCGATCTCGAAACCCCTTGCTCTTGAAAACTCTCCTTCGGCTTTCAGTGATACTATTGTGTTTGTCACGTGCTTCTTGGACACAGCTGTAATTAAGTTCGTTATTTCTGTGATATTTGGACCAAATACTACAAATGTTAGATCAACTCTTCTATCTGTCTTAATACAAACGTTTACAAAATTAGCTAGAAATCGTTTGAGTGTTTCCAATCTGTTTTTTATTGGCACTATGATATGGATAACCTCTTTAAGGTTATACAGTAACTCTGGTCTTTTTGTATTGAGCAAGGATCCGAACGGTCTAAAAATAACAACCTTTACGAAATATGGATTATGTGTACCGTTTCGAATCTTGAAGAACAGGATATACTGGGTTCCAATTGTAGGTAAAGTTCTGTAAAGTCCTTCCCAAAAATTATAATTTGTCACGATAAAACGTGGATCCCTGGATTTTTTCAGAAGTTTGACGCCTTCCTGCAATACTTCCATAATCTCTTTCCTTCGTGTCCCAAACAACTTGTCTACAGTTCTTTTACCTAAATTGTAACTTAGTGTATAAATATGTTGAAGATTAAACTTTTCATATGGCTCCACGTGGTATTCGGTGGTATGATGTGGTCGGAATGATGACTCCACGTGGTATTCGGTGGTATGATGTGCTCGGAATGATGACTCCACGGATTGTATGGTCTCTACATGAGCAGTGGCTTCTACAAGCTGATTTTCCGAGAGAGTTTGACCAGTCAGCTTGTCTTTCAAAGAGTTTTGGTTAGCCACTTCCGGAATCACTTCTCCCGTTTCATCGAGTAAAACATTAATCCGTTTCCTCAACAGGTTAAGTTTTGTTTTTAAAGCACCTATCTCTTCTTTATGTCGCAGTTCAGCTTCTATCAACATATTTTCAAACCCTATTCCCATGTCCCTGTGATGAACAGCAGTGTTTGACATGAAACATCCACTGTTGATGACAGAGAATACAGCCATAGCTATCGACACTGCAGTGATTAGAATGCATAATATTTTGTAGCAAGATATTAGCGAAATGTGAATGTTCCTCATTGTACATCAAATATTTACCATCGAAAAGTTTAGCTATCAATTGCAGCTTATTTCTCTTCCAAAGTCGTTTTATCAATTGATAATAGAACTCCTCATTTAAAAACATTCACGCCATGGCCCTCCTTTAACCACAGCCTATATGGCTTCCAGAACCTGTAAGCAGACAAATTCAAATCCGTATGTACCATTAAATTATGCCTAATGGACATATGCACTACTTTTTTTTAGCCTGAAACAAAAGCGGAAATTTAAGGCAAAAAAAGATTACAAGAGTTGTGTTGCACATTGAATACAGTATTTATATATGAACACGTGCTGCGATGCGCTTATACACACTCCTTGTTACACCATGACCATAAGTCTTGTTATACATATATCCACTTACATTTACTATGCGCCTGATAAAAAAGGCCATCACAATTACTGAAATACGGGACAATTATTTACGCCAAGGATCATAGTGTTAATAATACCACGAGATAATATTTGCGATTAGCTTCAAAAAGACCTTCATTTTATATACATAATGATATACAATGTATTTATTTAAGCGCCCCCCGCCCCCTCCTCTCCCCATAACATGTTATGCAGGCAGGACATAGTTTTGAATTGTTCCGTCTGTCCTGCCATCCTATTGTGATACAATAATTATTTTGACTTTCACCTGTTTTGTTGGCTTGTGTGTATTTTAACCAAAGTATCTAACATTCCGAAATAAACAATAGCTGGTATCCCATTTTATGATTTTCACTTATTTTAATCGCCCGGAGAGAGAAGAGGAGAGGGGAAGGTCATAAGTATGCAAATTAGCTCTTGTTCTTTTGTTTCTGTCCCGCCTATATCTTGTTATTGTGTCGAATTGATTTTGTCTTGTTCGTAAAATAAAATAGTACAGTCCTAGTTTGTTTTACATTTCGTACACAGTTCTTACAAAGTAAACATTAAATCTTTAAAATAGGTTGTCAATCGAAGTGGTTACGGCATAAGAAACGAATGACATCCTACCACATGTATATACACAGCATTATGAACTAAAAAAAGTAATACTGGTCGCAGTAAAACAAGCCTATTAGTCTTGAGACGGAGTTAAAATTAACATGACCAGAAAATAATACCTTCCAAGACAGTTGCAAGTCATTTGTTCGTAATTATTTAGCTCTGTCGTTAAACGTAGGAAAAGGTTATTCTTCAAATTGTGCGGAAAAAGAACCCAACATGAAATAATCTGAATTGCGTTTTGATATACAAGGTAGCGTTTTGGTCTACACGTTTTAGTCTACAAGGTAGCGTTTTGGTCTACACGTTTTAGCCTACAAGGTAGCGTTTTGGTACAGACGCTTTGGTCTACATGTTAGCGTTTTGGTCTACACGCTTTGGTCTACATGGTAGCGTTTTGGTCTACATGGTAGCGTGTTTGGTCTATATGATAGCGTTTTGGGCTACATGGTAGCGTTTTGGTCTAAACGGTATCGTTTTGGTCTACACGTTTTGGTCTACACAGTTTGGTCTACATGGTAGCGTTTTGGTCTACATGATAGCGTTTTTGGTCTACAAGATTTGATCTACATGGTAGCAGTTTGGTGTACACGTTTTGGTATAGATGGTACCGTTTTGGTATACACGTTTTGGTTTACATGGTAGCGTTTTGGTCTACACGTTTTAGTCTACATGATATCGTTAATTTGGTCTACAAGGTAGCGTTTTGGTCTACACGGTCTGTACTCTAGTTTGTTTTGTATTTAACGGACATACATTCGGCTAACATTAAATTTGTTATGTAAACGTTTCTCTTCTCCAGCTATATTGACACAGTAGTTCTCTCAAAGGGTACGTCCGTCATGTTAGATATTGGGTAAATTGTAGTACGTGAATTATGGTTAGGGTAAAGTTAAGGGTTAGTATAAGATAGGGTTAGTTTCAGCGTTCGTTTTAAGGTAAGATAGAGGATTAACCTTAACCCATAAATAATAATGTAAGTTTTGTCTTACGTACACAACGGAAATGCTACTAAACTGTCTATTCATTTACCACGGCCATGTGTTCATTCGCTTTAATGTTTCTTAGATTATCAAGGGAACATGTACGGTCTGCGCAGCCAATTAACAGATGAACTTAAACACCAGCCACGTTCAGAAATGCGTATGACCCATCAAATGTATTATATAGGCATGACGGTGAAAATGCATATATGTTGTATTAAAACGTCGTATGCTTTAAATCAGACTAATAACTTCACTGAATGCTGTAGTATTTATTCAGTTTAGCATGGGGTAGGCCTATACACATATAGTGCATTCACTGGGCTGATTTTGTTTGTCGGCATTTGAGACAATTGAGTACATATCAGCACGTACAGAAACTCACACGTTGATGGTTTTGGGCGAGCAAAGTGACAGGTATTATAACATGGCAACTTTATCAAACTAAATCACGAGTTGATTTTAAGAGTCTAATGAAATGACAATGAGGCCACCGGAAAGGTCTATCAATTGTGTATATACAGATTATGTTCCCATACCAGTCTGTTAATTTTCTGACATAACAAAAAGTGAGTTATAAGTTACATAATAATACGAATTCTATTATCCTTAATACATGCTTCGTTGGTGCAGTTACCTGTTTAGCTCTAAGTCCATACCCCACACGCCTGTTATGTAATAACAGCTCCCATCAGAAGTGACTCGGTGTATTTGTAGTTTAAATAGGACATCGAGACATAGCGAAATGTCAACTGAACACGAGCGATCTATTTAGTGACGCTATTATTCAAGAGCCGAATTCAGTAAAGAGTATGTTTGCGTACAGTCAATACCTGTACCCACATATTGTCTAGGGGGAGATAAAATAAGGACGCCTCAGGTCAGTCCATACCAAGATCACTCATCCATAATACCCAACAAAGAATATTCAGTCTGATCGTTATCAGGGTAGACGGTCAGGGTTTATATACCTTATGGACACAGAGGCTCTCTGCTTCGATGAAATAAGCGTTTGTTTAGTTGGTGTTTCTCTGTCCCCATACTTTTACGAACTGTATTTATAGCCTGATTGTGAGGCATTGCCACACAAGTTCAAGAAATAGGTGAACGCACGCACTGGTTTAATGCGGTTACAGTAGGGTGCAATATTTCAGACATATATTGACTTGATGTCTGTAGCTTTTTCATTGTGCCGTGTGTTGGCTGGTCATACTACCGACTGAGAAAAACAGCTGTATGGCCAAAAATTAAGGTGAAATATTTGTGACTGTTATGATCGTGTTGTTGATTTAACACGAATACATGATTAATTTCGACAAAAAATCACCAGTTATGCTTGACATGTGACAGGTGTAGCTATGCTACATGATGAAGCTTCCAAACCTTTAGAATGATACCTTTATTCGGCACTTTATCTTCCAGTATATAAACATGATTAACTCTGACTTAAACCATGTCGTTTTCTTCTTTGACCTCTTTTGGGTTAGACCAACACATAAAACAACGACCACTCGTGTTTTCTTGTCAAAATCAATCATTTCTCAGCAGTACCACACTCGCTTAAAAGTGTCTTCCGCGGTAATTAGGCCATGCGGACTCAGCGTTATTTATTATTCATAGGCAGACCTTATTTCTAAAGTTTTGGTACAGCTGAATCTCGTATCTTTATATACTGTATAGTCTATACAAGATGCGTATTCGCATCTAGTGATAGGTGTGGTGTGGGTTTTACAATGCCTTGGTCAGAGCCATAAATTAATCCGCAATACGAAAAATGGGTCCGTATATACTTCTTAATGTGATGTTATCATTTTCAGCAAATAAGAGCAAGAGAAAAAAATCGCGTTGCTAAATTTGATTTAAAGTAACAGGTAGTTTAAGCAATTTAACTAACATTATGTTTCTGATTTATTTTCACCGGTTACGTACAAAGTGTCGGGAACTAGTGCTTCTTGAAACTGCTTGCCATTATTCTGTTTACCACCCTGGAACGGTCATTCTAGCTCTACCATAAATTAAGTCTCATCGCAAGTAGATACCTAAAATAACATTAACCAAAAATGTGTTAATGTAACAAGATATCAAAATGATACAATTTGTTTGAGTTTTTCCCCCAGTATTCTAAATTCGCTGGATAAAGACATTTTCTGGAAATAATCCTTCCACAATCAACTACTCGTATAGCATTTTGTTTGTTTATCTCTGAGCGAGAGGCAGCGCTTATCAAAAGCATAAATAAGTAATTAATTGATTAAATACAAAATCCTCCAATAGACCTGTGATACAAAAGTGACCGTTTCTTGAGGATTTCCAGAAAAGGGTTTACTTATATTCATCCAATTAAAATCCTCCAATAGACCTGTGATAAAAATAAAATGACCGTTTCTTGAGGATTACCAGAAAAGGGTTTACTTATATTCATCCAATTAAAATCCTCCAATAGACCTGTGATAAAAAAGTGACCGTTTCTTGAGGATTTCCAGAAAAGGGTTTACTTATATTCATCCAATTAAAATCCTCCAATAGACCTG
>JARFOD010116672.1:0-14914 GCA_031763545.1 Mopalia muscosa | reverse complement strand
TTAATCAATTGCAAGTGAGTTACAGTTGTTTGTCTTTAAAAATATTCATTAAAAATAATAAGTTTAGGTCTAAAATCATTGGTCTTTCCCTTTAAGGCCATATAATTGGCGGAATGAAAAACAGCTTTGTCGGTAACAAAGCAAAGTCAGTATGGAGATTTAGACTAGAAACAACTTATAGAAAATGTTAATTTGATGTTTAGCAGCAAACTCTGTTCTGCTTATCCTCGAAAAACGGGCATGCTTTTGTCAGAGGGTATACAGAGAGGATTTTTGTATATCTGATGCCCTTTACCCAGTAATTGGGCTGCAAAATGATTGCTTAACGCGTGCTCAGCGAAATTACCCCTTATGTGAAGGCGGTGTAGTATACTATAACAATTAATAGCTATACTTACAGACATAAACATTGCCATTATTTTACTCTGTTGGAAATGCCTTCTTCATAAACTGCTAAGTAGAGACAGTGACTTGGACCGTACTGCTCTTAAAGAGAGGGTTACCATATCCACTATACGTTATATATAAATACAATTTACACTGAATACAATATATTTTCTTGTTTGACTTTGATATTAAATTATGTGCCTATAACATAGGCCTATACGTGAAGCGAATGTAGACTGTAGTTCAATGTTAAAACAATTATAATTGGTGCTGTAGAGCTCATGGCTGGGCCTCTCAAATGAACGACGTAACTAGTGCAAAAATTTGGAAATTTCCACAGGAAAATTACATCGTTCCAGAACGATTACATTTTATTTATTTATTATGTCCTATTAATCATTGTCAAGTGTAGCCGTTAAATTTTATTCTGAGAGAATCGACCAGTACTCCAATTATAGTTTCTATATAATGTGTAATAAAACATGTGCTAGAGTCTAAATTTTATTTAATAATTCACTCGAAATCTCTGACAAATGTGCATTCGATGGAGTTAAAGGTAATATTTCTACCTTTTACATGCTGGTGGTAAGTAGCCTAGCCTAACCATGCCATAATGTATGGTTGATTCAATTGAGCGTTGAACTAAACAAGCCAACTATAGAAGTTACTTTCATGCATATCTTTCTGACTTTGTTGAGTATCAATTAGATTGCTTTGACATAAAATTCGTATCAACAGACTGGCTTTAATATAACTTAACGTAATCAGAAACTGGTGTTGATATGTTCAAATAGAATCAAACAGAAGGATTCTTCTCCAATTATTAAAACAGGCTTTTTTAAATGTTGTCACTGTAGAATTTTTCGCAATAGTGCCTGTGAGTCAAGTCATGTGATCCGCGTTATTCTACGTATAATTCTCTCCACGTCCGGGCACCTGCTACATTCTTTCCAACTCGAGCGTCAACGGAAAGTTAAAAAGATGCAAATCCCCTCCTTCAATCTCACACCTGTACACAACCATTTTGTAACCTCAAGTAACCATCAAGTACCATCTAGCTGTGTAACACAGACTGGGAACTTTGCGATAAACCCGCACCATTATTGTCTTAGCAGGAAGTGACAAAGGTGCTGTCCCTTTACAATAAGCCAAAGATGCATACAAATTTGAAAATGGGTTAGGTAGTTCAACATTAAATTTAACAGTGACAAATTTGTCGAGACATGTATAATTATGTCATCATAAGTCGTCCGTTAATGACGGAAAGCCACGGTTATTCTCTGCCACAACCGTAGCATTATTTAGAGAAACAACCTGCAGTCCGATGTTAAATAAAACATCTCTTACGATTTTGGAAAGGGATATTTAGCCGGGGCTGTGCTGGGCAGCAAGAAAGGGACACAACCTATCGCTGAGTAGAATACTAATAAGGAACGAAACGGAAGACGTGTAATGCAATGCCTTAGTCCTGCCATATTTGTTTTTGCTATCTTGATGCCCTCTCGGTATGATTCTGCACGTTTGATGAGCAGATTTTAACCAGTTTAAAAGTAGATGTGACACATAGGCAAAAAAGTCCGACGTTTTTTGGGAATGAGTGGCTCCGGACCTGAAAGGCAGCAAATATAGAGCGAACAGTCAAGTGAAACTTTTATGAGGACAAACATATTTGGGCCTACCAATGAAAGCCTGCTAAAATTGGTTCCATGACTTGCATAAATATATTGATATTATTTAAACTAAGACCGTGTGTTACAATAGGTATCACTCAGCTAAATCCCTTATAAGTGTATTACAGTATTCAAGGTAATGTCGGAAATTCTGTTTTTCAGGCTAAAACATTTTTGAGCTCTTTCAGAGGTCTTAGAACTACACATTTTCATAGATAAAAAGGCCAGATTTAATCCATATGACTTTCGCACTTTGTAAAACATTTTCGGATCAATTGTATGACCAGCCAGAGTAAACCACAAACTGGCAATTCATTTTACGATTAAAAATTATTTTAAAATGATGATTATGGTGCAACTATAATTAGGTTTAGGCAGACAACGGTTACCTCCCCTGTAGTTAATTTAGTTTTCCTGACCTCTGTGACGCAGTGTACATGGTTGGCCGCAAGGGGATAGCCGCGTGGTACCATGGTTACAGCTAGCGAGCAAGGTATTTTCATATCGAACTCTGTCCAGTGAAGACGGACAGGTCAAGGTTTACAACTTGTCTATTTATTCTACCTTGAAAATTAAATATGTCATTTTATAATGACCTTAGCGGTCAAATATGTGTTCTTTTGACTTGATTCCACAAACATAGCTCGCCTCTGACCAAAGCTGTTGTCTAGTATAAAAACAAATTCTGTCTACTATAACTGTCTAAATATACAGGAAAGTTTATATACAAAATAGCAAGCAACAATGTGTTACCTTTTACACAGACAGGCAGATAGACAGACAGACAGACACAGTATAAAGCACTCTCTGCGATAGACTTAATATATGGGTATATGAGAACTACGAAAGACAACTGTTGCACTAGAGAATAAACACAATAAAGTGGGTTATAAATATGTGTTATTATAATGTGCCACCCATTTCTTTATGATACAACAACATCTAATAGACTAAAAGGCTGAAAGAGTTTTGAACAATCTGCCCGTGAAAGGAAAGTACCTTAAGTGTGAGATTAATATAAAAGTCATTTAGTCTATGTTCATAGTTTAAGTCCAAATCCGGCATAATGGCATGTATTCCCGATTTAGATCGTTCGTTTCGGGATCTTGTTTTCAGATTTGAAGACGGTGCAATAGAACACCAGCTGGCTGTGTATACCGCACATGACATCGTAATATAACGCAGAAATTGTAATTTGATCTCTGTATGACTACATGAGAGTGTAAATATTTAAATAACGATACAATAATCAACCAGAAAGTAGTAGAATTATTTTATGAGATGAAAAATATAATACTGGTCACTATATGTATTGCATAACTATATTGGATATACTCGTAAACGTGTTGACTAGGGGTAATTTGCCTATGGAATGTCGTCTCGTCACGTGTCTGTCTCAAGTCAATTTACTACATGGCTTAGCTCTTTATCCTATGCTAAGGTTGAAGCCTATCAGCCGAATTTTGCTGATTGTATTCGGAATGGCTAAATTATGTTTAGTGTACCTAGGTTATTGCATATACTACGCAAATATCAACACCGCATGTTCTTGCAGTAATTATTGGACTAGAACAGGAGATTGTTTCATTCGAGATTTTATTTTGTACAGTCGGGCATTCTACCAATTCGTACACAGACCCATATTGGATACACAACAGTAACGCATATTTGGGACTCTGGCTAAGAACAGTTTGTTTGTTACTTAACTCGGCTGGAGGATAAACTTTACAAACATAATGAGAAAAAAAATGGTATATTGGTTGTGCTAGTTTCAACCATTTTAGTAAAATACCGGCGTTATATAGGTGAAACATTAATAAGCAAGGCGTTAAACACCAATCAATAAATCGATAGATCAACCAATCAATCAATCAGTCAGTCAATCAGTCAGTCAGTCAGTCAACTGTTTCCTTCATTAGAATTTTAAAATAGGGGAAATAATGTTATAATCATGGGCTGTTTAACAAACGTTTCCTGTAAACGGATCATTTCTTACAATGTGTTTTGGGATGCAAGGGCTTTTAAACAAGCGTTTCTAGCTTACAGGGATCAATATTATATAGAGTTCTTCGTCATTTAGATCTCTTCTTCATGCCCACAGTTTATACATATAGTATGAACTAATCGTCACTTATACCTGCGCTGGAATACCTATAGTATGAACTAATCATCACTAGTACCTGCGCTAGAATACCTGTAGTATTAACTAATCATCACTAGTACCTGCGCTAGAATACCTGTAATATAAACTAATCATCACTATTACCTGCGCTAGAATACCTATAGTATAAGCTAATCACCACTAGTACCTGCGCTAAATTACCTATAGTATGAACTAATCATCACTAGTACCTGCACCAGAATACCTATAGTATCAACTAATCCTGGCGAACAGCAGGGGCTGTTGATTGTAAATAGAACCTTTGTGTGTTATATCCCTAATTTGTTTTCTTTCAAATCGAACAAATCGGTATTTATTATGCAGCTGTTGAAAATGTGTCTAACAATTTATCTGACAAATGGGCTATAACAACAGTCATTATTGGCTTATTAGTTTATCCTGACAAAAGTGGGTCATTTAATTTATTTTTCTTTCTCAAAATTTTAATATAGTTTTCATAGCTGATTGTACCTTAAGCCAATTACAACAGAAAAGGCCCGAAATCGTTCTTCGATAGCTCGGATATACAAACTTGCAATTTGAATATTAATTCTAATTTGGACATTTCTCTGAATGGCCCATTTGATTTTAATTAATTGATTTTTTTTTTATAAAAAACCGATGTAGTAACATAAAGAGGCTTTATGGCCTTTCAATTTGTCAACACATCTGTATTAATTGGGCTAGGAATTTGTTATCATGTTATTATTGTAAATGGTACGAATTTGGTATAAAATACATTGGTGACGTCTCAGATGACACTGGGAGTTTAAGCTTATGTGGAATGTCTATACTATAAATTCAAAGATTTTGACATATTTATGTGCCAGGAATGCTTTTAAAAAGTCTGCTAAAATGTGTTCCCCCAAAACTTACTATCTTACAGAAATAATGGTTTTTTGAGGGTTTAAGGACAACAAAAAAACGCTTCTTTGATATAATAAGACAGGGAGAAAAATGTGCAACACTTGCAATGGAGGTTCCTTACAGAACCAAAAAGGGTTCCACCAGAGTCATGGCTGAAGAACCTTAGAGATTCCATAAAAGCCATATTTTTCTAAGAGTGTATATCGTTATAAACCCTTTCCAATTAACAAATTGAAGAATTATTTTTTAGATAACAGATTTACATATATACTTTGGAATGGATTAGATCTTAATGTGGGCTGAATTGGGAAACGATATTAGTCAATTGAGAGGAATGAGCTATAAACCACAAGCATGCGCAAAAGACATTTGGTGACAACATTGCATCACAAACAGTTCTTTGGCACAAATTAGCTTTTTACATAAATTTTGTAATATGGAAGCCGGTTAAGGCCATCTTATGTTATAAAACCTATTTTGACGATGAGGCGATGCGCGAAGTTGCAACTTCGCTTCACAACATTGCAAATTCTCACATCGCTTCGCAACTTCGCGCATCGCTTCACCGTCTTACGAGAGTATAAGCACAGACATAACCTGCTTTGATACTCATATCTTCCGCTGTTAGTTTCTTTCCCACGAGAGAATGGCGCGCATAGACCACCATAATACGGAGGCTGCATGCGCCATCCAAATTAAACAACTAACTAACTTTGTCACGACATTTAAGACGCAATTTAGATCAATGTTTGCTTGATTTCAAAGTAACTGAAAATGTTCGAAAACGAAACATTTATTGAGTAAATTAAACATTCAATTGTATCCGAAAATAGCAAGTAGGCCTTACCAAGACCAGCTTGATATGTACACAATTAAAATGAAATTTATATTTACTGACGTAAAAAAGGCCCCTGGGCCAAAGAAAAGTACTAAAAACTGATATTAAAACTCCTTGTTAAACACATTAGTTATATATGCTAAAAATGAACCAGAACGCACATGCGGCTGTGTAGGATTTCCTGTGCCAATATGATTGCTTTAAAAAAAATAATATATAGGCCTAGGCAAGCAAATTGTTATCTCTTCATTTATTAAATATATATATAGGTCACCATTTGATTGAAAGAAGTATTTTGACAGAAATGAATGCTCATTTTATATGATATTTAAGGATTGCTGGACAGAAAATTGTTGTTTGTTTTGTTATGTTTTGGATTATTTTACTATTTGTAAAATAACAAGTCATTGTAATGTATTAATGTTGATGTTATTCTGTAATAACTGCTAAGTAGTTAAGAAGGAATATAAGGATTTACCTAATAGTAAGTTTAACGATTTTAACAAATTTCTACCGCAGACCTTAGCAAACCCTGGTGTGGGTAACGGAAGATGTAAAGATGTAAAAGATACTACCAAGATGGTGAGGCGATGCGCGAAGTTGCGAAGCCATGCGCGAAGTTGGGAAGCGATGCGGGAAGTTACGAAGCGATGCGCGAAGTTGCGAAGCGATGCGGCGAAGCAGGGGCCTGTGTCACAAAGCGATCTTAGCTTACGCAAATCGTAATTAACACGACGACCAGTGTTGGAGACATAGTGTTGCCATATCAGTTACGTTCAATGTAGGCTAAGATCGCTTTGTGAAACGGTGCCCATCTTCCCAACTTCGCTTAGCAACTTGGCAACTTCGCACATCGCTTCGCAACTTCATGCCTCACCGTCTATTTAAGTTGTATAACGATGGCCTAAAGCGGCTTCCATATTCCACACTTTACTCATTAGGTGAATTTATGAGGATCATTTTGTCATCTGTAGAGTCGGTCTAGAAGAAAGTGTACATCATTTTCAGAAAATAGAATCAAAACTGTAGCAGTGCGACTGAAATTAGGGAATAATGATTACTTATAACTTACGGATGTTCTTGTTATTCTCATAATCGTTCACTTATCCTAAAGTGAAAAAAAAAAAAAAAAAAAAAAAAATAACACCAACAAGCACATGCTCCTCATTTTCCAAATCTTGAGGGTCAGGTCAGTCTTTGTATAAGTGTTGTTGTAAATTCGAATCTTTTTTATAAACATCGGTCAAACTGGATTGAATAGTCACACAGAGAGTTGAACTGATACAACAGATGTATTGTCAGTACATTGGTCAAACTGGATTGAATAGTCACACAGAGAGTTGAACTGATACAACAAATGTATTGTCAGTACATTGGTCAAACTGGATTGAATAGTAACACAGAGAGTTGATCGGATACAACGCATGTATTGTCAGTACATTGGTCAAACTGGATTGAATAGTCACACAGAGAGTTGAACTGATACAACACATGTATTGTCAGTACATTGGTCAAACTGGATTGAATAGTCATGCAGAGAGTTGAACTGATACAACACACATATTGTCAGTATATTTGGTCTTCCGCATGTGTACCTGTGTTTTGAATATTTGTTCTTTTGAAATTTTTATTTGCTTATGTTTTGTAGTTCATTTTAAAATGAATAAAAAAAGTTTCTGTGAGATTCTGGACAGTGTATATGAGTGTAAAACAGTTCAAATGCTACCATACCTGATACGCAATGTTTGCAAATCAAACGAAATAGCCAGTAGCATGTACTGCTTTGCTCTGTTCTGCTTTTTCTGTGATAATAAACAGCTTTTTTAAAATTTCCATTGAAGAACAAAAACTCCATGTGGCATTAAACCGTTTTTTTGATAAAAGAGAAAGAAACATATCTTGATTTAAAATGTTGAACCGGTAACATGTTACAAAATAAGAAACCTTAAAAAGAAAGCTGTTCTGAGCCCTGTACGCATTAGCTATCATCAATCTTTTCAACACAATGCAGACATGGGATTTTCCGATAAATAATCAGACCTGAGATGAGGTCAGCTAGGGTGGCGCCTCGGGCCCACGAGTTTAGGGCGCTAACAAGCCATGTGAGGGTTTACTTTGGGCAAGACATACAAAGTAAAATGTATGCTTTCCTGAACATGTGAATGCCATTTTTTTTGCCGAGGATATACATTTTGTCATTAAGATGTAACCCCAGGTTTCAGAAAGGGACTTACTTCCTTTGACTTTCAAAGGGCCCTTGTTTTTTGCCTTGGGGCCAATGCCACATCCACGACAAGGCTTAAGAATTTATTAAGTTGGTCAAATTAATATAGACCGTCAATCTACACACAATACCAGTTGTAAAGACAGGGTTAGTAGAACAATCCGGTTCTGAATACAAAGATTATGTCATCGATAGTTAGACCCCATATGGTCATTAGACATTTCTGAACGGAGGAGTATTCATTGAAAATCTTTGCCATATAGTTCTGTCACATAAAAACATCTGCAAATACACCCAACGTATCACAAGTGATACAGGTACGGGAAAAATTTGTTCTCTTAAAATAGATGCTAATTGCCCGGCAATGTACGAATATCCCTACACAAAATACAGCCTATTTATTTCCAAGACGTCTGTACACCGCAGGCTTCAGTCAAATACTGGACATAGTCTTGTTCTTTTGACATCACATGCATTACTCGTTGATATTGGAGACAAAATGTGCCGAAAATTTTCTAGAACCAATAGCCAACTATACTCTCACAAAAAAGAAACGCAACATCACAAACAAAATTTAAAACATGAATTCTTAAAAAAATTTGCGTGATTGAGACATGACATGTCGTGTTATAATTTAAATGTCCGATAATTGAACTTAAGCACCTGATAGTGGCTGTTGATCACACGTGACGTTTGGATCAGTCTTTGTGTACCACTACACGAAGAAGACGTAGGGAAAAACTTAGGGCAGTTGCAGTGTGAATCAAGCCTAATCATTAAGCGAGTTTAATGGGTATAAAAGACACATAGCCGATCAATTGAATTCAGCTGTTAAATTGTTTCTACAAACTGCTACGATATGCCAAGACTAAACGCAGATACCCGGAACGTCGCCATTGGTCACCTCCTGGCCGGTGAATCACAGAATGCAGTCGCTAGAATTATCATGTCCAACGGAGATCGATTTGAAGGCTCTTTCTACGGTACACGCAATCCGGTTGAACAGCTGACCACCAACGTTCTGGTCGACCTAGGGTTGCAAACACAGCCCAAGATCACTACATCCGATTATTTCATCTGAGAAACCGGACCATAACAGCAACAGAAACCGCATCAAATGTCCCATTTCTCCGGAGAATATCGGCACAGACAGTCAGAAACTGTCTCCATCAAAACGGCTTACGCGCCAGATGTCCTTTCTTTGGCGTAGTACTGGGACAACAGTATCGACATACAAGGGTCCGAGTTTAAGATACAACACGACGATCTAAGGTAAGCTAATAAACTGATGGCTTCAACTTTTTTCAAGCAGAGTGACCAGAGGTTTGAATTAAGACGTATTACGTTACTCTATCGAACGAGGCAAACATGATGTTTACATGTCAACCAATTCCGAAAGTTTTCACAGGAAGGACAATATTATAAATGAATTTTACCGAATTTGCTAAAAAAAAAATGAACTAATCAAAATGAGATGCCTCAATTAAAACATCTAAAATGGCAATTTATGTTCAAAATAAATTTACAAAATGACAAAATTATGCCGAACCTTCAGATTGCTCCTTTTGGTTACAGTGATTATGAGACGCGCTGCCTATTGCGCTACCAAGGCTTAGAAATACTTGTGAACACTCAGAACCTGTCAGTGGGTTGTCTTAAATTGAGGTAAACAAAGAGCACTACAAAGACGAAATGACATCAAATGACCCATTTGATAGCTTCAAAAACTGTCCCTTAAATTGTAACATTACGCAGTTCCCAAAGTTTTAACATACCTTTTTATGGACTGTGACAATTCTTGCCAATTGAGCATGTCAGCTAGGCGTTGATCGGGCCCTAAATACAAACCTATATTTTAATACAATCATGTTTTACCGGGGTATTAAAAATGAAATTATTAACACAATTATTCCCGACATACAACAGTTCATTTTTATCTAAATTTAACCGTGCATTTGAGGCTTTACAATATTGGTTTACAACTTCAAAAGGATGTATGACCGATTCTGTATCCGCTAACGTCGGGGCTATGTCATCTGCTGCTGAAAACTGAGTGAGCTGACCTCAGTATAAGGTATATTTATACCTTAATCAGATTCGAACCAAGTGGTTCAACTGTCAGGACATATACCATCGCGGAAATCGGCCCTGTCTTACAGATTTAGTATCTCTAAAAAAAAAAGGCGTTATAAAACCATTCACTTTTACAGCACAACGTATGTCATTATAAAAAAACTTTAATGAAATCGCTAAAAACATCCCCAAACCCAAACTGTTTCAAAACATCAAATACAAACTGATGTGGCACTCTATCAAACGCTTTTTCCTGGTCCAACTTTAACATATAAAGATCGATGCTATCTTGCTGTACATAAGAAATAACGTTGCGAATGCAGTACCGTGTATGCAATATCGCAGCCCGGTACACAGCATGTCTGGAAAGGGGAGATAATACTCTCCATCACACCCTTTAATCTATTTGCCATATACCTTGACAAGATCTTATAGTCCACATTTAATAGCGTTATAAGTCTTCATTTTTTTAAATTATCTTTAGTACCTCTTTTTTTTTTTTTTTTTAAATGCAAAATCACACCGGTTCTCATAGGACGTGACAAACTTTTGGAGTAAAAAATACTTTCACATACATTTAGAAAAATATAACATAATTCATTCCAAAAACAAGAATATAATTCTACAGTAATTCCGTCATTTCCAGGACTTTTACCCCTCCATAACCCTTTAATAGAAGATGTAAGTTCCTCTTTAGTCAAAATCTGATCACAATATTGCTTATTACCTAAGTCCAATCGGGTTTTGATATGTGACAATACTTCTTTGACAGACTCACTATCAATTTCATCTTTAGTATACAATTCGCTATGAAATGATTTTACTTCGTTAATAATACCATCAGGATCGGATATAACATTTCCTGATTGAGAGACAAGTTGTTTTATCATTTTATTCCCCTGTCTATGTTTTTCTAAGTTTAAGAACAATTTTGTATTTCTGTCTCCTTCAACCACTCTTGAGCTCCTGATCTTAAAATGCCCCCTTCACAGATTTCTTTTTCCAAACCCCTTTTCTCTTCCTCCAGTTGTAATATAGTAGAATGATTATAGTTTGTTACAACAGCAGCACGCTTGTATTAATTGTCTAACTTGCACTGAATGTCAAATATAGCTTGAATGTTATTTTGCTTACGCTTTTTACCATTGAAAATAACAAATTTCTTAAACTCGTATTTCAAATTGTCTCACCAGACCCCTATTTCACTGAAATAAAGAGGACTTTTCTTTTCATTCACTATGGTTTCACGGATTTTTGACAAAATTCAGTGCTCTTTAAGAGTGAATTATTGAATACAAATAAACCAGGTCCCCTTTCAACAGTACATAAATCCACTCCGAGAAACACAGTGCTGTGATCACTGTTACTGCTGCGTCGAACATGGACAGACTTTACCATATATGTATATATGTAATATTTTGGCTTGTAAACACGTGATCTATTCTACTTTGTTGTATAACGCCTTGTATAGTTCTTCTCCACATAAAACTTATTTTATCAGGATATATAAAACGTCAAATATCTCTTAATGAAAAATCAATTGATAATGACTTAAACTGTCCACCTGATCGATCACTAACGAGAATTTTAGTTGCTCTATCAGTGGGAGAAAAAGTTACATTTAATTCACCAACCAATATTTTACGTACATCCTTGTGTATGTAGTAGCAAGCTCTCTAAAAAGGTCACACTTCTGACTGACGCTGTTTGGAGCGTAACAGTTTATAATATCAAATTCAGTGTTATCTAAGCACAGTGTTATTCGTATAATTCTACCACTATTGTCACATTTTGTATCTGTCACTTTCCTTTCAAGTGACTTTGCCTCTACCGTGGCCACTCCACAGCTGTTAAGAGGGCCATTACCACAAAAATATTGCCACTGAATAAATGTTTGTCAGCATTAACAAAATAATTATCCCGGGTTGTCTCCTGTAAACAGAATACATTACAATTTACAACAGAAAAGAAACTATTCATTTTATTCAATTTTATCAATACTTCTTAAACTGGTACAGTTTAGTGAACCGATCAAAACCATACTTTTAAAGAAAAAAGGAAAGAATAATATAAATAAAGGCCATCTTAATTAGTCAATTTGGGAAGGTTTTTTTCCAATATGGCGTCATTTTTTTCGACTTGCTTGCCGGCGACTGAGTGTTAATTCTCCATCTCCTTCTTACGGGTCACCGGGGTAAAGCTCTTTCTTGTGAGCTTTCACAGTCACTGTTGTCCATGTCAGATATGGACATGCTGATCCACAGGTACCCCCTCATTCTTATCCCCACAGGCACTCTGCTGATATGTAGTGGTCTGAGCAGGTATGCTTACATCATGCCGCTCAGGCGCTAATCCACTGGTCGTCTCAATAGGCCCATTTTTCTGCAAGGGGTCTTTGTCACTCTGGGTGACTGTTACCAAAGACTCTTCTGTTGTGCCTAACAGAGCCGGGAGCTCATTTTCACAATCAGAGGGATGGTCTTGTTCTCAATTTGTCTCTGACGGAGTGAAATTCTGACATTCAAAGTCAAGTGGAGAGAGCCCACATCTATCACACATTGAAATAGGAGCTTCGTTCACATCATTATCATAACCAATACAGTTTTACCCATGTCTGCTACACTTTTCACTCGCGATCGATTGGCACACCCTGATTACGTGCCCCTGGATTCCACATCTATGGCATACAAGCATAATTTTATCTGACCGTCATGCAAAACAGAAAAATATTCATGACCTGATGCGTTATGAAATCTCATTGCATACAGGAGAGATTTCATACTTGATGACAATATGACTTTAACGAACCTAGTTCCATCTGCAACATTTGTACCCATATGGATCCTACATTTAATGTCAGATAATATTTTCACATTCAGTTCCTCAAGTCTATCCCTAATGTCTCTATCATCTATATATGATGGCAAGTGCATAAATGAAACAAGCACTGTTCGTTGGGAAATCTCAATAATGTTAAAATGCTCACCTCTGATCTCAACTCCATTCAGTAGAACATCCACCGCTGCTCTATCCACAACAGTAATCTCATAGCAATCCGCTTTCGGGACGCATGCAAGTATCGAGCCTATTCCACACTCAACTTCTATCACATCAATAATATCACCGGCATTTATCTGCTTTCCGCTCAACATCAACTTCGTCGTATAATCCTTCAAATAATATTTCCTGTCTCTGGACCGCACTGATCCTCCCGTAGAAGCCATTATCTACTCCGACTTTAGCTTACTCCCATTTGACATAACAACAACAACGCCATGTATAACTGGAGCTCACAAAAACACGTCTGTGCTCACCTGAGGTCAGCCCCCACTTTTCCAGTAGAAGTCAGGTTAGTACGTTATTTAGTATTTAGGTATAAGGAGAGCAGTGCCCTGTAGCGACGTTGGAAGCCAGAAGGGAAAACCCCATTCCCGGTACAGATGGCGCTACGCTGAGAACAACCGGTTGTTTGAGCTAGCATGTGCAATAACATCGAAAGGAAGTATTGTTCCTTATCCTGTAGTGGGAAGGGATAGGTAAAAATTATAGATGGTGCTGTGCTTCTATTGTACATCTGGGCATTTGGGCTAGTATTTGCTATCACATCCTAAACAAAGGTTGTTACTTATCCTGTCGTGGGAAGCTAACATGGGAATGTCCAAACAAGGCAGGGTTGCCCCTAGTGCTGTTATGGGGTGCTGTAGGTGTCTTCCCTGTGGAGTCTGCCGAGATTTGACGTGATGGGACTAGAGTTGACATGGGCCGGGACTGCGAGGTCACCACCAGGTAGAATGATCTCTCATCGCTCAACCACCTTTGGCGGGCGACACCGCTTGTTCCTCTAGGACGAGTTTCACAGCCGCACCGCACCGGACAACGGCGGAGGCGGCGGCGTCTTGATGATTATTTAGAACGCATCCTATCGCAATTTCAAGTTAAATGTCGCCCACAAATATGGCACACAACAACTCTCGCCCCGCGAGATTCCACAGCGCGTGAAGCATCACGGGAACAATCTACACAATCCCATAACAGCCCTAGGGTCAACCCTGCCTTGTTTAGTCATTCCCATGTTAGCTTCCCAAGACAGGATAACCTTATAACCTTTCTTTAGGATGTGATAGCAGATACTAGCCGAAATGCCCGGATGTACAATAGTCGCACAGCCCCATCTGTATTTTTTACCAGTTACGGGATAAGTAACAATCCTTTCTTTCGATGTCATAGCACATGCTAGCTCAAACACCCGTTTGTCCACAGCGTAGCGCCATCTGTACTTGCATGTTCAAGGGAGATAACTCTCCGTATTAAAAAGTTACACCTCGATCGCTATAAGCACCATACCACGTAAAAGCTCGTCCTCGCTTCACTTAAAAAACTTACCTCCCCTAACAGTCTAACCCACCCAGATCCAGAGCAGAATGTATCGCCATCTGTACTTGCATATTCAAGGGAGATAACTCGATCGATGTCTTAATTGTAACGTTCCCTTTAGGACGCTAAGAGCCACGTTTACACGAAGTTTGATGTCATTGCGCATTTGTTTAATGTCAAAAGTCATTGCATAACATGGCTTGACATCCAGCCCGGTCATTCACACTGTCCATACCCCGCCATGGTCAGCAATATAATTAATTATATCCCTTGTTGTTTAAACCGTCGCCCCAAGACATCCATTTTCCGTACAAGTATAT
>JARFOD010116661.1:0-14915 GCA_031763545.1 Mopalia muscosa | reverse complement strand
TCAATATGAATTTTTCGTCCTTCTTTGGAGTAGTCACCTTACTCTATTATGTTAAACCTCGTCAGTGGAAATTCTAATGTGCATTAAATAACTATACCTACAAAATATTTCCTCACAAGAGGTTAATATTCGAATATGTACATGTAACATTCATAATATACTAGGATTCCATCCAGATTGAAATATTGGGTGTTTGTTTTTCATTAGTGGTGTGAATGGTAAGCTACATGTTATCCTGATGCTCTGGGGGAAACACAGAGCCAATCTGTTGTTGTCTTTGCTTTACCTCTTCTGATTGACCTGACTGGAGATTGCTTGTTCTCTTTCATGTCTATTGTGCTGTCCTTCACCCGTATAAATGAGCAACTGTACAGTGTAAAAACTTAATTAAATGTCACAAAAAAAGGCAGAATGGAAGTTGCCTTGATGACCTTGCAAACAGGACCCATTGTATTGTATGTGACAATTAAGCATTCTTTAGTGAGCATGGAGCAAACCAGTATTTTGTTTTAAATAGGGTGTTCAGCCCTCATCAAACAAATAATATTTGAGCTTCATTTTAAAGTTATATAACATTGAACATTCATTACTGGGCAACCGCTTCTTATTTTGTTATAGTATGCACACTTTTGATACATTTGCCGATATTGTCACAAGGTGTGGCTAGTTGTCCCGAAATTAATAGAAAAAGCAAACAATTTCATTTATAAAAAAAGACTTCTATAAAAGCTACAGATATTTGATATACTTGACTGTTGCCTTTCAGCCTACTGAGAGGATTATAGTGGACCAAAGACGTGGTATTAGGGAATCAGTGCTTGTTGTGATCATCAAACAATCCACACAGAATGATGCTGGCACCTATATCTGCTCAGCCACCAACTCAGAGGGCACAGTACGACAACAGTTTGACCTCACTATAGAAGGTGAGGGGTTAATCCAGCTTAGTTATAAATTTATCATACATTATATAAGCTTTGATCTGTTATTATCTGATCATAAGTTTTTTGCTGAAGACAAAGATACTTAAGTAGGTTGTGTCATTTTGTCATTTCTATTAATGAGATGCTAGTTTCTTAGTAGATATAACTCCCCGGCAGAAATGCGATAAACATTATTAGGTAAATCTCTAATTGGCATAGGAAACATTGATGAGTTAGACAATATGTCAATTAACACAAGTTTAGACAGGAATAAAGCGGATATTTTTAGACAATACAAGCTACAGTATTCATTGGTGCTACTTTGGTTTTGGTTTCAATTAAAATAAAATAATATGCAGGGGCTGGTAGCTAAGAGGCAACACAAAGCCAATCTGTTTGTGATGTCTCTATTGCATTTTGTTGGTGTCCAACCTTGTTGCAGTGATGTTGTGCGTGGTTTTCTTTGCCCTTTGGGCTGGCTCACCATCATATGCGTGAAAACACATTATCATTATGTAAAACTAATTGTCGATATGTCCACAGAGCATGAGATAACTGGGAAGGACCTCCCTAAATTAGGAGATATGACAGTAGAGAGGACAGGACCTAATCAGGAGGATGCTCTGATCACCTGTACAGCTAACGGTGTTCCTCCACCTGATGTTAAAATGTACAGACAATACACGGACCAAACAGCAGCCCAATATCAGCTTTTACAGGTAGGGTTATTTCCTGACAGGACTCCTGGAAATCTATTGTAAGAAGAAATGATTGATTGGTGTCTTTTGCTGTATCTAAGGCTATTTCACTTATATCACTGCAGTCTATTCCAACACTAAGGTACACAGCTAAACCGTAAAATGTGAATTGTTTTGATACTGTTTATCTTCCTCCAGTGCTAAGAAAAGACTGCATTGTTACTCTTTCAACATATTGCCGTTAGCTAGATGAGGCTAAATGAATTGACTTAGTCAATAAACCAGTTTTCAAAATCTATGTTTTTTTGTCACCCAGTGTGGTATGCAAGAGTATAGCAAGTTTAACAGTTTTAAATAAAAGAGTAGATGAGCGTTTGTACTTCAGTCGATTAGAGCACTTGCACCGTCGGGTCAAGACCCAAGTTCTAATCTGGCCGAAGGAAGCAACATTTTCTTAACATTAAAAAAAGATATGCAGTTGAGAAAAAAACATTTAACAATAAACAGCAGTATTTATTGAATTGATTATGATGACAGAATTTTAAAAAAATAAAATAAAATGATCAAGTGTAAAACGGTGAATGAATAAATAAAGAATTTAATAAAATAATATAAATATATCATCAAATAATAAGATTGGCATTAGGAAATAAAAACACGAAAGATTGTACAATGTGTTTTTAAAATAAAATACATCAAAATGTATGTGGACATAAAAATAAAAGAAAAAAAGCTGAATGTGTTTGCCTTGGTATATAACACACACTGGTTGTCTATGATATTTTCAGTCTGGAGGTAACCTTGTTGTAAATGAGACCCCTGGAGAGACAGGCACTGTGTTGACTGTGTTAGTGAGGAATGTCCAGCCAGCTGATACAGGGGTGTTTAAGTGTGAGGCCAGTAATAGCGGAGGGACTGTCACACAGAGTTTCCAATGGAAGGTAGAAGGTGCGCCACAAACTTCTCAAGACGTTTTATAAAGACCCCTTCTAGTGCTTTACCTCCCCTGGTTCTGTGACAGACAAACATTGAATGAAATTGGACCATTCAGAGTATTGGACATTCGAACGCTTTCATTTTAATATCGGATCTCAGTGTTAATTTGTGATAGAACATAATATATGGGACTCAAATTATAAGAAACAGTTTGAATTTATCAAACAAATATTTGTTGTGCTTTGATTTCGGGTACAAAGGCCAGAATTGAACAGTACTGTTTCAGTACATATATTTTCTGATTTTATCTGTTCAAAAATTAATTGATTTGAAAAATTTGAACCCCCCCCCCCCCCCAAAAAAAAAATATATATATATATCATCTGTATCAACATTCAGTCTGGTCCAATTCCCTTTGTAAAATTTGTCTGAAACAGTCCTTTGATTTGCTGAAAATATTTCTTGAAAACACAATAAGTTTGGGTTAATGTTTGTGTTAAACCGGTGAATTTATTCGATGATCAATATTATGTTCATTTGTAACATTCCAGTGTGACTACATTTAAATGAACAAATTCAATTTAAAGTAAAATACTACGTGCCAACTTGCAATCGATAAGAGTTCAAGCATATTCCTTGTAATATTATTGGTGCATTATTCAACTGGATTAACTAATTGAGCATGCTAATTTATTAACTCTATGAAACAGGCATGCAATTTCTTTGAGATAGCATTTTGATAAGCTTCTTTTCTTCAAGAAATATGTTTGCCAAAAGCTATATTGGTCTGTTGGGAATAAAGCTCTTCAAGTCATTTTGTTAGAAGATCTTTGCTTTGATTTCTGTCAAAAAGGAAATTCGTAATTTTTTTTTTTCCTTGGCATTATTTATTAAGTCTGACAAGTATCGAACTAAAGTTCAACTTGCCAAATGACCTTTACATTTAATGTACATAATGTTGCGTAATACATTTAATGTATCGGTGGAGGAAAATGCACGACGTTATGGATGAGATATTTGGTGTAAAAAGCTTAAAGGAAAGGAAAACAAATATCTCTTGTATTGCTTGTGCTACATTTTTAAGCCAAACGTATGGATGTCCTCTATATATTAAACAGAAATGTAGACACAGAAGGGAAAATAGGGTTTGGAAACCTTTTTTCCTCAGCTTGATCGGCGTGACTAAAACCTGTTAACCTTAGCCACAATTTCTATTAACAACATTAGGTATTAGGAAGTAGGAAGCCACATTAATGTAGCTTCCTACCTTTAAGACAATGGATAAGATTGAATATCACCGAGTTCCATAAAACAAAATGGACATCGTTAAATTAATTTATAATATATATGACTATGGGTTGTGAACATGATAACTCTGTAACAAAATTCATGGATTTACTTGAAACTTGAAATAAAATGTCTCCTACTATTTAGACAACACAGGGGTTTGCATTTCATCATAGTCTGTAAAACAAAATGGTCAACATTGCATCATTTTGCAATTTTCATGCCTAAGTGTTGTAAACATGATAATTTGAGATCAAATTCATAAATTTACTTGAAACCTGGAAAGTAGCTTCCTCAATTTCATTTGCATTTCATCAACTTGCGCAAAACAATATAGCCCCCTTTGTGTACTTTTACAACATTCATGCCCATTTGTTGGGCAGGTGATAATTTTGTGAAAAAATTCACTGAGTATAAACTTTTACGATAGCTTCCCCCCATTTAGACAAAGGATGAGATTTCAATTCTCCATATTCGGTAAAACAAAAAGTTAGCCAAAGCTTAATTTTACAATATTCATGTATATTTTGAATGAATGAAGAGATAAAATTTGCTTGCCTTCATTGGGATTCGAAAACTGAACAATTTCCCGGTTTAACTTGAATTTTGAAGTCTAGCCTCCTCCTGTTACGCGGCAGATGGGATTGCATTTAACCAAATTCATTAAAACAAAATTGCCACCAGTGCATGATTTAAAAATATTAACCCTTATGTTCTGTGAACATAATAGGTTGAAAGCAAATTCACTGATTAACCTGGAATTTAGTTTTCTGTTATTAAGATAATGGACAGGATTGATTGCATTTCAGCAAATTACGCGAAAACGATATGACCACCATTCATGCCTTTGTGCTGTAAACATAACTTGAGAACAAATTCACTACTTGAAACTTGTACTGTGCTTCCCTCTTTAATATGACAAATTGGTATGGATATCACCAAGTTCAATAAAACAAAATGGCCAACATTGCATAATTTAGCAATATTCATGTCTGTATGTGTTGAACACAAAGCTTGAGAACAACTTCCCAGACTTCTATTTAATAGTTTCCTCCATTTAAGAAACAAGTTGGATTACATTTCATTGCAAACCGAAGTGGCCATCACTCAAATTCAGATAATAACTTCAATCTTCACTTTTTTTTTGGTTGTATTTCACTTAGTTTCACAAGAAAATATGGCGAACATTGCATATTGCACCCAAATGGTGATAATCACCATTACTTTTAGTTGTTTGGCTCTTGAAGAAAAAAATAATGGTTCTTAAAATAGAAGAAAAAGGTGATTTAACTAGGATTATGAGCATATTAAAAAAGAAAGCAGCCTGTAGTGGTGGACCTGCTTGCTTCTCGGCTTGTTTTAAGTTTTTGTTATGTTTTTGGTGTATATATAGGAACAATTTGTTTATGATCCAGAGCCCGTATTCATAAAGTTACTTAAGTATTTTTTAAAGTTAAGAAATATTTAGTCAAATTTCAGCCTTTCAATTGAGTATAAATGCGGTAAATGTAAAACAATTATGTTGACATTTTATAAATTTCACTTCTAATCTTTCGTAATAGGATCATACCAAGTTAAACAGAATGGTATTTAAACATTTAAAATGAAAATCCTCAATGTTTTTCTTAACTTAAGTAGCTTTATGAATATGGACCCTTCTGAATTTTCCTAATTTGTGGGTTTTTCTTAAAAAGGTTTTGTGTATTTTATGAATTACACTAGTTTTTCATTGGAATTGAGTAGAGCAGCCCATATGATTGGTGAATTGAGTACAAGGACAATGGTCATACAAACACAACACGCATTTCAGTATCTACCTGTATTTTTTTCATTGACAAAAAAAAAAAAAAACTGTTTCAAAATCAGCATTCTTCTTTGAAATAAATAAGAATTTCTAATTCAAAAATATTCAAACCAAGTTTTCTCTGTTATAAGGACCATTCTTTAACTTCATAAATTTGAAACAAATTAATTCTTCAATAGTACTTAGTAAGAATGTAGTTTTGGTTTTCAGAAATTACACTTCTTGTTTGATGTGTTAACCTCTTAAATGAACATGAAGTTTCTTGAATTTAACACCAAGGCCTCAATGAAATTTGGTCACTTTAACTGATCCATAAACTTTTCATCTGTTTCTCCGTATGTTTATTTAGTAAGTATAAGTACCAATATAATTAAGGCATGGATGGTTGGATGGAACTCCCAACAGGGACGGCACAAAATCAGATATATTTTAGTGTCTGGGTGTCCATGGTTCAATAGATAGGGTAGCAGACCACTGATCTTCATGTGTTGTACCGCTCACAGGTTCAATCCCATTGGTGACCTCCAGTATATAAAGTAGTCCATCAATAACGCATCAGCGAAATAACCTTGAGTCTGATGTAAAACACAAAAGAAGCAACCATCTTAAACTGTATCTGTTAAATGAGTGATTCGCACAATGTAGCTCCATCAGTTGCAGATGGTGGGTTTTACAATGTTTCCTCATGGTTTTCCACACTATTTAAGCAAGGTATAGTGTGAAATGGACAACGCCTTTTATATAATTGAAGTATACTTGAGTGTGATGTTAAACCGAAATCATGCAGTCCTGTGATTGTTCACAGTGATGTTAAGGGTAGTGTACTTCACCCTTCTTGTTGGCATGCCTCCAATAAGTGAAATACCTTAAATATGACGTAATACTTCAAACAAACAAAGAGTTAAAAAGATTTGTTGTTTGTAGCTGCACAGTCAGATAGCCCTGACCTCCCAGAAATTATCTCCGTTAACTCAGTGCGTGAGATAGATCGTGTCAAATTAGTCTGTGAAGTTCGAGGAGTGAGGGAAGTAGATATGAAATGGTGGAAACGATCATCAGTGGCAGCTACAGAATATCAAATCATTTTTGTAAGTTTTCAGTTAGTTTGCTTTTATATTTTCGTTATCTTCAAAATGTGGGCTGCTATTTTAAAATAGCATGGGTGCTTGTTATTGTGTGTCTGTAATAGTGCTACTTTGTATCTAGGGTACATACTTATCCAAATATGTTCTAAAAACTAAAGCGGAATAAATATGAAACAAAATTCACTTATCAATAGCTACTTCTGAGTTCCGTCAGTTATCTGTTTATCTCATTTCTTTAGCTTTTGGTCTGAAATTATCTAACAAGTTTACATTTAATAAAAACTTATTAAGTAAGGCTTTATTGATTCTGTTGTTAACAGAATCCAATTTTTCCATCCGTCAGCTTACCGTTTTATCACAAACTTGCCAACATAAAAACTCATGCTGAGTTTTTGTCTGTAAGATAGTTTAAGTATGGCTTTGTTTGTGTTTTTAACTTTATTTAAATGCTAGTATGAACTGATTGATTTTCAGCACAGTTTTGATTATGAATGATTTTATCTTCTTTCTTATACATACATTATAACAAAAAATATATTTTTTATCATGATGGTGTTCATTTTGTGGAGTGAATTTTATGGATACGGTGTTCAAGTTTTACAAATGCTGAGACAACTGTGTATTCATTTTTTAGCCAAATAAGAGGTTAGTTATTTCCCAAGATCGTGACTCTGAGAAGACGATTTTACTCCTGACCATAAAGACTGCTTCACCAACAGATTCCGGCCAGTATCTTTGTACAGTTCAGAATGAGGCTGGGTCTGATCAAAAAACACTGCTATTGAATGTTACAGGTATCGTTAGACTTTAATCATGTAAATTTCCTTACTTAAGCTGCAAATTAACAATGTATACATGTATGTGATGTTCAATCTTTGGAGGAAATAAGGACCAAGTAAAGTAGATTAAATCTATTCAACTTAATCTATAAAATGAATCCTTTGAAAGCTATTTAAAAAATATTATTGTCACAACAAACAAAGAAGCTAGGATTGGTCATAAACGAAGTTTGAGGTGATTGAAGTTAGTGAAGTCAAAAAAATGTAGATACGGTTTTATAAGCAGTAAAAGGCTGTTTATCAGTTAGGGGGTCAGCGTACTGATGTATCGCTGACAGTTTCAAGTCCCTCTGTTAACCTCAGGAATATGAATAAGGACATGTTCTGACTGACAAACACCTGGATGGTATTTTAAAAAATGTGAGAAGTGGACAATCAGTCATCATATAAGGGAAATATCCTTGAGTATGACAATAAACTCCAATCAAACAAACTACCAATTAAAGGCCAGGCTCAGTGAATGTTCACATTTCCAAGACACTTCCCACTGCCTCCCTCCCACAGCCACATGGCTTAAAGCGATACTCCTGACTGAAATAACCCCTTTATCCCTAGAAAGGTTACCATTAAATATACTTAAATATGGTATCGACTTATCGTTTCCTCATTTCATAAAATAATCCAAGGGTTACAGATATATACCTTCCTACGACAACTGGCAGCTGACATTTTGGGCGTGGCCAGCCAGGTCCATGACATCACCCGTTAATAACATGTGTGAACCAAGGACCTATATATTTGAACTGTCAACAGTTTAAACAGTCGACTCTACAGATCTCTTGACGTAGGCACCTATTTTGAAAAGAAAGATATTTGATTGGTTAATATTTGTGGAGCTCTTCTGTTTAATGATAAAAGTACCTAGACATGGCCACGTGGATAAATTTGACTGTGGTTTGTGCAGCCTAGAGTATCGCTTTAAGATAAGTAGGCCCTACTTTAGAACAACTGATGACTTCACAAATGAAGTACATGTGAATCAATCTGGTGAGAAATATGAAAAATTTCATGGCTCTTGCAAGTGAGGGTCAAAAACCTATATACTAAATTACTTGGAGAGTAGAAATGTGTCAGGTTTAAGTCCCCACTCTCTTTGGTTTTTATCCCCACGGCACCACATTTTATTGGACATTAAACATCCATGGGAATTAGATACCTTTGACAATGCTTTGGTCAACAAATATTTATAAAAAGTAATCACACTGGTACAGGGATATCGATCAATTAAACAACTATAATTATAGATATAGGAATCTAGTTTTACAGCATCTTGTATCCTATAAAAAACTCTCTTGAAGGTGTCATGCTCTGTAACATTTTAGATTTTACAGGAACATAGCAATTGCTTTTATATTTTACTTTTGATAATGCAGTTAACTGCTATTAACATCTTTTTTGTTGCTTTTCTTTGCTTTAGATACAAAATCTGTTTTCAAAGAGCCCCCGTCTATTGTTAAAATAAGTGATCATGAACCAGCCGATCTAGGTTCAACTGTGAGGTTAGAATGTGCTGCCTCTGGTATTCCATCACCCGAAGTTAAATGGTGGAAGTATAACCCTACCTCTAACAATGAAGAGTTTACCCTCATTACAGTAAGTTTAATTAAAAACAGGGCATAAGTAAATTAGTGCAAATTCAAAGTTTTGCTTTAAAAAGTTCTTTTTTGTTTCTTAAAAAGTCTGGTGACTCCCACAGAAGGTAATGTATTTCCTCCCAACTTTTTGGACAAAGCTTATGGGATATACTAGTTGCATCTCAAGTTGTCAAGATACTGTACGTCGGTGTTTGTAAATCATTATTTTTAGGAAGTAATTAATTAATATCCTAATGTATAAAGAAACATTCAGACTACAAATTATAAAAAAAAAACAGTTTTCTTTACAAGGCTTCATATATCCCATTTGTTTCCACTTTAGCCCGACAATGCCTATGGTATATATAAAGTGAACCAAGGGAGGACTGTTATTAGCTACTTGACCCTCCGTCATATTGAGGAGAATAACTCTGGAGTGTACCTGTGCACAGCAGTCAATGAGCATGGTAGTCGACGCAGAAATGTCACACTTACCACAAAGATAGAAGGTATCGTGTTGAATGCATCCAAGTCTTGTCAGCCACACCTTTTTTATTTAATAGCACTGTCATCTTTACAATATATAGTTATAGTTACCACTTCAATAAGCTGCCAAACAAGCTTCCATATAACTCTCAAAACACAGGTTTCAAGCTGCTACTTGACTTCAGGCCCGGGACCGTGGTTTAGTGTTTAGGGAGTGCGCTTTCCGGGCTTACTTCGATGTACCATTTACAGGATCGAGTCCGTCTGTCAACCCTTAGGTATATTAGTGAGTCACAAGTTGTGGCTCTGGCAATTGCGGGGGTGGTTCTTACAAAGTTTCCTCTCGATTTTCCACTGTAATATTAAAAGTCAAGGTACAGTGTGAAGTGGACAATCCGTTGTCATAGAAGTGAAATAGCCTTGAGTACAACGTTAAACCCCAATCAAACAAAGCTACTTGATCTCAAGTATAATTAAGATTCGGTGAGTGATTCATTGGGATTTGATGTAATACCATATCATAATCAATGCTGAAGCTTTATTTCAAAACAATGGTAAAAAAAGTTAATACTTTGTGAAACACTTCAATTGAATTTTATTCGTATAATATCTTTTTTTATGCAATGTATTTTCATTGTTTGTATTATAAACCATGTGAATGTTGTTATTGCTCTGAAAGTAAGTTGAGGAAACCAACTGCATTTTTCTGGCTCGCGGTAAATAACACCATAATCAGTAAAGATATATCAGAGTTTTATTGTTAACTTCAGATACATTGTCTGAAGAGCTGTCAAACCCTAGGATTGTTGAACACCCAAAAGATGTCCTGGTCTCAAATAATGACCCTGTCAAGTTGATATGTCGTGCTGAGGGCAATCCACTTCCAACTATCAGCTGGTTTAAAAATGGCCGTCCGCTAGTAACATTAGCAAAAGACACAGGATCTGATAAGATGGTCTTACCTGATGGCAGTCTTATTATCTTAAAAGTGACCAATCACCTGCCAGAAAGCTCTGATGTAGGAGTATACCATTGTCTTGCCACAAACATCCATGGTTCTGTATCTAGTCGAAATGCTACACTGGAGATCACAGGTGAGCATATATATGTCATTCAGTTCAGTTCATAACAGAATAGATATTCAGAGTGTATGTAAAATAAGATGAAGAGATATATATCTTAATAGAGATAGCTCAGTTACAATGAATGTTGGTAGTACGTTAGGTGGTCGGCAGTGAACTTCATGTTGCTGTGCTACTCTATGAGTGAAATAACCTTAAGTTCTAAAAGTATTGGCACATAATCCTCACAAAGAATAGGTATTTCATTTTGCCAGTGTGAAGCATTCTGGCTAAGGACGGTATGATTCATGCATTCATGCCTTATCATTTTTCCAAAACAGAAAAACATTCCAATTTTATGGGTATGTTAGTATTGGAGTACACTCTTCATCATATAAGTGAAATGCCCTTAAGCACAGCATTTAACACCAGTATGTCCCAGAAAAATTAACCTTCATAGAGATAATTATCTCTGTTCTCAACTGTGCACAGTTGGGAGTGAGCTTCATGTGTGCTGTTCCCAGTTGCTTTTAAGTAGTTAACACCAGATTAAATTGCTAATAGGGCATAACAGATACATACAGATCTTCAGTATGGCTTGATGCCTTCTAAAAGCAAATTAAATTATTATAGAGCTTCAAGCAACTGGACCTATGTGCCTACTGAGTTACATGTAATTAAAGAGGGAAAACAAACTGAAAATATGAATGCTTTCTATTTTATAAATGAAATGTAGGCCTAACTTGAAACCCAAAACAGGGTTTGATCCATGGATGCAGCCAAGTTTGACCAAAGCTATACACCCCTGCCATGGCTTCTATATACTGCATGGGTTACACTGTTAACATAATACATGTAGCTAGAAATTGTAGAAAGAAGAAAGCCAGGTCTTTCTTTTGAAATATATTATTCATGGATGAATATTACGTTTAAGTAAAGATGTTCAGTGCTCTTTGATATCAGCATATGATCCACAAAACTAATATCTACTGACTACAACACAACCAGACCACAATCATCCATATACTGATTTTTTTTTTCAAACAAGCATTATTGTTTTGTATGTGTACAGCATCATCTAATGAAGTATCACAGACCCCAAGTATCATTCATATAGAGCAGGAACATGTTATTGGTGGTGAAGAGATGGCTAAATGTGTGGCCACAGGGAATCCCACGCCCTCTTTAAAGTGGTGGAGGACGGAGGAACGACTAGGAGCCACCAAATATGTTTTGTTAGCTGTAAGACCTTTGTTCAATAATGAAGTATACTACATCAGAGAAACTCTTCCCACATGTGGTGCTATTTGTATGGCTACACTGAAAGGATTTAACTGCTTTTAAAATACATATTTGCACCCATGTTGAAGAAGATGAAATCTGTGTTGTTCATTTGTTTTGTTTATTGTAAACCTTTGATTCTATGTCACAAACATTTGATCCATTATTAAAAGGAAAAGTATGCTGGTATTTTTATTTTATGGCAACTCTGCCGATAGTGGTATAGATTAATCTTAAACTTTCTCATCCTTTAGACCAAAAAAAACAACAGCATGAAAGCGAACTAATTGGGTGTTTTTCTTGAATATGTATATATTTATTTCCTCGGTTTGCAGACTAATGATAGAATACGAGTTGATGAAGTGAAAGAACAGGAGAAGACAACTCTAATACTGACATTTATTGATGGTCAAAGTTCAGACAGCGGAACATATCTCTGTATAGCCAGAAATAAATTTGGTCAAATCAGAAAATCAGTGAACATTACTTTCCATGGAACAAAAGGTAAAATTAATTCTTGCACACTCTGTAAACAAAGTTAGATTTCTATTTTTTTCAAATTTTATAACCTACATTTTTTTATTTTGTTTTTGTTTATTCACTGGAAACAGAATTGAAATCAGTACAATGGGTATTTATATAAAACATTAATGGGCAGAGGACAAAAATTATGGCTAATGAAATAAGTTCTGGGGGGAATAAAATCGTAACAATAACCATTAACCATTTATCTCTCACAAGAGAACACATGGGTGAACAACTAAATTTTATTCAATTGTTGTGTCCATCAAAGCTTGTTGTAAATGCATTTGAATTTTATTGCTTCAGAAACATTGTCAGAAGAATTATTAAATCCCCGGATTTTAGAGCATCCGAAAGATGTCATGGCCTCAAATAACGATCCTGTAAAATTGATATGTCGCGCTGAAGGGATTCCATTTCCAGTCATCAGCTGGTTTAAAAATGGCCTCCCACTGGTAACATCAAGGGAAGATACAGGATCGGATAAGATTATCTTAACCCATGGCAGTCTGATGATCTTACGGGTGACCAATCACCTGCCAGAGAGCTCAGATGAAGGAGTGTACCATTGTGTTGCCACTAACAGCCATGGTTCAGTCTCTAGTCGAAACGCTACACTGGAGATCAAAGGTTAGCTGATTATACCTTTATACACTCAGTTCACAGAATGTCAGAATATCAAGAGTTGATGTAAAAACAAACATGAAATATATACCTATCTCTTCGATAAACATGGCTGATGATGAAATATTGTAAGAGTATTTTATTTGTTATTGATAAACTACTCGATACATAATCAATAGAGTACCTGTGTTTGATTCTAAATCGATAATTACAGGGTTTTTAGCCCCGTTCGATTTGTAAATTGTAATACATAATTACATTGTTGCATTTGTAACATAAACTGGTGAGAGTATTTCATTTGCAAACGGTACTCTGACTATTATATTTTGAATTGGTAGCACGAGAGTTCTTCACCAAAGCTTGGCAATTTTCATATGATGTAAAACCAAGAATGTGAGTTATATCTTTCTTCAAGGCCTCGAAAAATATTTATGGACTCAATGGTGTTACCATAGGAAGGTTTGCAGAAAAAACACACCTATTAAAGAACTTTAAGGAAGGTATTTTCAACACCTAAGGAATGGCTCCTTGAAAAACCACTTGAACAAAATTGAAAATAATAGTTAATAAGAATTTGGTTGCAAATATGTAATTTTGGTCTTTTTTAGAAAGTAAAATTGACATTATGTTCTCTATCTATTTAATGATAATGGATATTTTCTTCATTAATATCTTAATACATAGAGGACATTATTAAAGGTGTTTATCACATCTAGTATGCAGTAAATCAAATATTGTGAGAATATGTTTTAAAAATGAGCTTTACGGGTAGACCTTCCAACCACTTAATACACCCCCCTTAAATGTACTGCTAACTATTTTGAGTCCCTCCGGTGCAACTCATCCCTATGAGTGAATCCATGAGTTGTCTCCCAGTTTTCCCTCCTACTAAAATAAGGCATTGGATCTTCCATTGTATTTAAATTAAAAAAAATACCCTTGTTTTTGAAGTTAAACCCCAATCAAAACAATGTCTTTATTGATTTTATTTCGTTTTTGTATTGTTTCATTATTTAAGGAAACCCACTAACCAGCACAAGAGAAACCTCAGCAATTCATCCCACTGGCCTACCAGATATGAGCTCATCAGATCTGTAAGTAAGGATTTAGCAATTTCTATTGGCTCCCTATTTATTGGAATATATTATGTGAAGGGTGAAATTACACAGTGTTATTTCCTTTGCCTTTTGAATTAAGGGATAGTAAATGATTCAGCATAAATGACATCCCTGTGAGAATGTAATTACTTTTAAAAAGTTATTATTATACATGCAGATTTTCAACAATAACAAAATTGTCTCAATAGTAACTAAACTGAAATTGATAGTTTTAAACAATAATTTACAAGTTATATATGGTAGAGTAGATAATAGCCACTTGAACAACCTATATATTAATATTTTATTTGTAACTCTTCATTTTAACAGACAATCATCTCAAGAGCGAGCTCAACCTAGTGGAGGAGGAGGTTTCTGTCAGCCCTACAGCGGAGTCACTTGTTCTAAGGTTATAGGAACACAGAACATCTTTGTACACTCTAAAAAAACTCTGGTTGAAAGGGAGCTAAGGCTTATTGGTAAGATTTTGGAAGGAGAAGAAAAATGCGCAGTTTTATTTCCTTGTGGATTTTTATATTCTATATATACCCATGATACATACAGCTCTGTATACTCAATATTGTGTGACAAGAGATATTCATTGTTAACCACCTCACCCCAATCTAATTTTGAATTACGTGTAATTTTGTCTTCAAACCTCTTTTAACGGCTAGTAAGTAAAACTGGGTCTTTTTTTT
>JARFOD010116650.1:0-14916 GCA_031763545.1 Mopalia muscosa | reverse complement strand
GTATTTTTGTCCGTCGTCATATAAGTGAAATACCCTTGAGTACGACGTTAAACACCAATTAAACAAACAAACAAATCTTATGGACTCTGCGCCGTTAGTCAAATGTACAGAATGAGACTATATCCTTGTAGCTCATGTGTTAAGCCCCAAAAGATGATCATAGTTACAACAGGTATGTTAAGAAAGATCTCAAGATTGTGAACCCAATGCAATTTTGTCAGTCACTTCATTCCATTATTGCGCAAATGAGCCAAAAAAGGAAAATATTTGTAAAAAAAAAACAAAAAAAACAGACATTAGTTTGTAGCTCTTAGATGGATGTTGATTTTCTTTTTAAACTCGGTTTTTGACAACACAATGGACAACTCCTTTTTTATTTTGCAGTTGTAGGAGTGATTCACCGTAAAACATATGAAACCATTATTTTTTTCATTTCGATTTCGGCTGTGTACGTCATACTATCATTATCTTATTATTTTCAAACTTCATAGAAACCTTCCAAAAGGAAGGATGTTGCTTAGAATAAACATTGGCATATGTCTCCTTACAACTGGTGCTGCATGGTTGCAAAAGGTTTTTCGTTCGTTAAAAGGACAATGTATTGGTAGGAATAAAACATGTGGCAGCATGCTCTATGCACATTATGCCGGGCTACATACAACACCACCAGGCCAAACATGTTTCATCCGTTCCTTACTGCTGAAACACACTGCTGTCATACATATGGAATACCATTGAACACGGGGCTATCCAGATGTAATGTGTGTTAAGCCTTCTATTTGGCATTGCGTGTGTATGATATTCAAATTAAGACACCAAGAAAACTACATTCATTATTGAACAGAGGGTTTTTTTTTTACCATTGGCAAATTTAATTCTCCTTCAATGAAATACCTTCAAATTGAATTACCATGTTATTCAGCCTCTCTTAGAGACATATTGATTCCTCTGCTTTGTGTGAATCAGAAGCCTGTCTGGTTCCGTCGGTTGCATAACCCTTTTCAGTGCTATTGCTCGCATTTAATGGTACCGATTTGACTTTTGCTGAGATTTACATTCCAACTTCAAAGCATTGGTAACGATTTTCCCACATACCTCTCTAATACACACCTTAAAAACAGCATAAAGTAACAAGGGATCTTTTGTACACCCATTTCTTTTGTCTTTCATGTACATTTACAGAATGATCCGTGCTTTTTCTTGGCTCTCCTACCTCTCAATATTAAGTAAAATGCACGGAACCAGAATAACATACAACTACATGTATTTTGTAATCATATACAACCGGAATCTAATCGCTCGGTTTCGTTTATACTTGATCATTTATTCTTAATGAGAAGCTGACGGTTGTCAGATAATAATCCATTTAGTGCAACGTTAAAACCCAATCAACAAACCAAATGCGGAGTTTTATAGATAAACTAAATTCATGTTATATACATGTATGTACAGATTATGAATACCCATAGATTAGCTTTATGGTCATATTACTCCGCCAGACTGGTGCCATAGTTCTTAGTCCGGCTGACTCTTAATCTCTATATATGACAATATTATGCTGTTATAATCACGTCTTACTAACCGCCACTGTGTATCAATACATTCCAGTATGTCTGATGGCTAGTAATGTTTGGTCGATATTACATTACACTGACATTTTACCAGTACACACGACCTGTATGATTACATCTACACTCTTTCTGGATTACACAACGACTTTTGCGGTTTGAACCTGTCGTGTCTGGCGTCTACATTTAAGACGTACGCTTTAAATAGTACACAAACGTACAAACTTTTGCTTCCAAAAGATAAGTGAGCTTTGCACAGAATAAAAAGGTTTGATTATTATTACAGTGTTTGCACGACTTGTAAATTACTTACACTTTAGCAGGTAAATTGAATAGATGTTGTCTGACCAGAAAGACAATATTATCAGATACACTCTTCTTACATTTAAACAGGGCATAATTCAGGGTCAAAACAAGGCCTAATATATTGAACTTTTGTATTACATTTTTCAAGGGACATGATTGTTGTTTAATTATCGTTTTGAGATGGTATATGTACATATAAAATTCGATATCAGACCAAACCAGAAAACCAGACGACTAAACGTCAAAAACATAAGCATGATTCAGTAATTGTGAACACTTTACCATCGGGTGTTACCTGTTTTTGCAATTCTCCAGAGTGCCATCATTCGCTGTTCACTTCGTAACTCAATCTTATCATGTAATGTGGCTTCTTCCGGTTAATAATACTTTAATCAAGGGTTAAGGGGTTATACAGATTTCATCAGTTAAAGCGCTATTTTTTGCAGAATCGGGATTGTTGACGGCAACAGTCCGATGCAGAACAGTCATTAGATAGGCGAAGCTTCGTTGATAAAATACAGCAGCACTTCCGTAGAAGCTGTTTATGGGGGAAATTGCTGGTGAACAGATAGAACCCTTTGACAGCAATTTAACAACATCGCCATCCAAACAAACTATTCTTATCACTCTATTTAAAGTGCAGACTAGAGCCCTAAGAAACACATTACTGTTTTTATCTTCCAATCGTCTATTATTTGACACAACTGGCAATCCATTTAAATTAAGCCAGATGCTTTTGATAAAAATTACATGCTTAAAATATAGTGGAAAAAAACAGATAATCTTTTACTGGCTGATTCCCGATAATTACCTATTTAAACTGATTAACTGAATTTGTACATTGCATAAGCTAGGTTTTATCTACACAAGCACTGTTTGTTTGCGCAGAGGCTATATTGTTTTTGAACATTAAAAGCAGGTTTATTATTGAACCCGACAGAGATTGCAACATACATTTTGTAGTTTTGCATGACAACACACAGAAGCAGCCATTAGTATTTTATATGGTGTAAACACTCATTTGCTTGATGTGAAGTCCTCCTTTAAGGACTTGTACAGTAACATGACGTCTGAGATAAATTAATACCTACATAAATTAAGAACACGTTGAGCACGTAAAATGCAATGTGTTTAAACAGCTCACAATAATTCAGCTGTTTTATTTAAATGCCACATGCCTGCCTGTACATCAATTAGACGTGACAGGCTTGTTTGGCTTGTGATCTGTGATATTTCACGCAATTCACTTCACTTCACTTCCGATGACATCCTGTAGTCTTTCTAGTACTACTATAAAAAGATGCACATTCTTTCTTCCAATCGCGCGCTTGTACCCATCTGCAACACACAATTACGGCTCTACAAAATCAGTATTCAACATCTAACACAAAGTAAAGTCCGGGTCACCGGAAGTCATGTAGAAGTTTGATTGGGTTTAAACGTCGTACTCAAGGGGAATTTCATTTATATGACGACGGATTGTTCGCTTCACACTGTTAGTTGCCTCATTACGGTGGAAAACCGAGAGGAAACCTCCTAAAAAAGAGTCCCGCGATCGTCTGATCCACAGCATGTGACTCACCCATACACCGGTCAGGTAGAATAGATTGTTTCATTAGGATTTATCATCGTACTTATATTTCACCTACATATCGATGGCTTTTCATTTAACACTGTTCCTTGTTTAAATAGCCTGGATAATTTGAGGAAAGCTAGTAAAAACAACACCGTGATATTCGGATAGTCATCGTGTGACCCACTCATATAGCTGGTGGTCGAGAGGCGGACGCGAATCCGTGGAAGGTACCTCGAAGTAGTATTGTTGAGCAGACCCGTTATCCACTAAGCCTTAACGAGACTTACTTGCCCTATTAAATGAGACAAACATGTGTTTTGCCTACCTGAAGGGCTGGTGTTTAAACGCTCGGTTACACATTTACCAGCCAGTGATGGGTGTCCAAATTGTTGCATGCTACACAAACTAAATCAAATCGTAAAAAATGCCATGAGTTTTATCGATTGCTAAATGTCAAGTCAACATAGGAACAAATGTAGTGCCAGTTGCCATGTAGTAAATTCAACATACACTGAATGCGGACTAAGCAATACCATTTAATGAACGTGTAGGTGTATTTAACATTAGACTTCCTTTGGTATATTTCCATATATATCAGTATATCTGATTATACACTATGTATTTCTGCCTTCAAAGGCGTATAATGCCAAAGGGCGGTTTGTCCTACCCGACAAGATTTTGTAATGGGCGGTAACATTGTCATCGAACGTTGGCACTCAAGGAAAGTGCTTTTTTTGACGAGATCATTCGAACAAGGTTATGGTCCAATAACCGCTCATAAAACTCTTAATATGACCATGGAAAGCAGTCTGGTTGAGAATACGGGTAAACAGATTGCAAATCTAAATAATATACAACTTTATTTTGTCATCTAACAGAGAATTCGGTGCTAAGCATTTCTAAGAAGCGTGCGGTTTGTAAATGCTTGACCTTAAAGTACCTGTAATTCAACATAAAGATCCTCTTAAGTACTGTGGGGTGATTAAACCAATGTTCAATTCCGTGTTTCATTGTATAAAGATGTGGGCGGCCTTCAGCTCTGGCTAAAATGTCGTGTTTTATATTAGTGATGGAAATGTATGCTTCGAAGCCTCCGAGGTACAGATTCATTTCACAGGATAGCATCTCAATAACAGGCAGATGTTCAGCTTTTTGTGTTTAAGGAAAGTAGGACAAGGCAGGAAATCCAATGAACTCATTACATAGTTTTTTAGGAAAGCCAGAAGCGGAGAATCCATCAAGGGGGCAATTTTCGTAATCCGTACTATATTAATCCGCAAATACAACAATGTTCGTCCTTAAAGGACGCACTCATAATCCGAAATCACGAAATACATATAGCCCTAACAATAAACATTGTTAAACCCTGCAGTTTTAATCAACTAAAGATACCTTAATAAATGTGCATCTAAACACCTATCAAAAATATATTATATATAGCAGACCTTCTTACCCGGTGTATTCTGGAGTAGAAGGTACACATAATTTATGTTAAATACACCAAAAAGCCATTAAAATATACCAAAAATACACAGCGGTAAGAAAATACTTTTAAAAGGAATGTTTTTACACATAAATGTCTTCTATGGTAAGCTGGTTCGGTAGAGTAACAGTTTGTGGTCTCTGATCGACTAGATACATGGTGTTTAAATCTGTGAATACCATTTTTGTCTTCAGCCAATTGGGAAGACAATGTAATGTATTCTCAAACACAAATGCTCTTTGCTTGTTCGAAACCATGCCATGCCTCTCTGTGTGTTAGGCCAGTCATCCAATGTGTTTGTGTGCATTTGACAGAAGTAATATGGCCCCAATAGCGAAACGAATTGGACCTGTAGAAAAAACGTTGATGAACCAACCATGTCTGTCAAAGAGATTCAATGGTGTGGTATTTTTTACATTGGTCGAGCTTATACTGTAATAAACAATCTACAAGATTGATCTTAATTTTGCCTATTCTAGGAAATCTCACAATGACATGATAAAAAACAAGGAATCATTGAAAAAGTTCAGTTCTGACAGTGAATAAGGCAGTTACTTCAGGCGATGCTAAGGCTATGTCTATGCTGTTTAAATCAGTGTCGGTGTGGAATCAGGAAAGTGTAATGAACATAACCATATAACGACAAAGATATCAATTATACACAATTTCGAACGTAATCCAGTGTAATCATGGCGATTACCCTGACTATCCATCTAACCCGCAGCTGATTAGGTACAGTTATATCGAAGGTGAATGGAAGCAATAATTTTACATGAAAACGTGTTATGTTAACCGCCCGAATTATTGTGCGCATGTATGGGAATCAACCAAACTACTCTGCAGTTTGTATTTAAAATATTATCTTTGGTAAGATAATATTTATACAAAGGTTTGCACTTATTCGGATAATTAGGTAGAAACCAACAAGTAGTCCTCGTCCTTTGCTTGCTTTAAAATAATTTGAATAAATGAAGGGAGGAAAACTTATTGCATCCACCAGGATTCGAATCCGGGATCTTTGGATTACAGTCCCAATATTCTTACTAATTTAGCGACAGAGTGGTTTTTGCAGTTTCTGGTTTTGTCGATTGTTGGTGTGTTATTATTTTTTTCAACAGACCTTTAAATATAATGAAGCGAACATCTTATAGATCAAATCTGGAATATATTCTTTATCAATATGACGCAAAGATTAAATCATAAAAGTAAGTTATTTCGTCACATCTCCATTTTTTATTATCATTTCTTTATTAGAACATCTAACAAACCCTACATTTAGTGCAAAAATGATACAAAAATTCCAATTCGAGGCCATTTTTAGTTTGAAAACGTGATTCAGTTTTCTTTACAACTGTGCAGCTGGATGGATTTTGCCAGATTAAGAGAGCTTCATTTTTTGCCCAGGTTTAATTCTTTAAAAAATGGACACTTTTGATCTTCGAATGGGTTATTCATCCATAAGCACGTCGTCTAAAGCCTAGCGTATGTCGCAGTTACGTCTTGTGAGAACTAGTTTCGATCAGTTTCAGTGGACCAGTTGACGATCGACGGCAACTAATCAGTCCTAGCCTTAAGACAGCTCGTACTATCGACGTTAGATATTAGTTACTCGGCAATAGAAGCCTCACAGATGTCATCCTTAAAGTCATGTTTCATATATTTCGAAACAAATTCTTAGATTATAAGTATATCGATTGTTACGTTAAATAGTGTGGTAAGCAATGACATGCGGAATAGATAGTTCCTGATAGGGGAAGCTTACATTTATATCCTAATTAATAATAACCCCTAGGTTGTCGGTTCTCATCCCCATTTAATGCTTAAGGCAGGGATATACTTACTATCATTAGCTTACTAAATAAGTTGGATCGAGTTAATAGGATACATCTCCGGGTGGTACTCAGCTTAAATTATAGAGTTGGCTGGTGGTTTGGTAATATTGGTGCATGCATCCTTATGGATATTCTCGCCATAACTATTCGGTATTCTTAATTGTGCTCACTTTATTTGCACTAATAAATATCAACAGCAGCAAAGTAAATAAAGGACGATACACAAACAAAATTATAGAGTATATCCTTGTCTCATGCAGAAGATATATCTTTGAGTAACTTTGATTTTCTGATATACACGTCGCTCCTCTGCTATTATATATTGTTATTTAATATATTAATAATCGGTCTCCTGTTTCACTTTGCTAAAGGTCAGGAAATTGTATTAGGTAACATCGTCTGGTTATATATAGCTATGCACAGGGTCGCCTTTAATTTACTAATTTAGTAAATTTACTAATTTGCAATAGACTTTGTTTGTCTTTGTTAACAAAGATTGGTTATGCACAATATATTGTTTTGCACAGATTCTGCCTATTTTCGGGTATGCTACCAAGTTACAAGCTAAGTATAACAACGGTCATCTTTGGTTAAACTTAATTTAATATTTGACATGATCCTCGTTAAAAATGAATCAAATCAGTTTAGGGCTATGACATAACTCGATATAGAAGTGAATATCTTAACCCAAAGTCTGTTAAGCGGATAGACCACTCAGATTAGCTCGTTTAAATGGCTTTAAATATGTATCAGCTACATATAGTTTACGTAAAGGTTATGCGTTCCCCCAAGTTTCTTCTTTCGATGAATATTGATGCGGACTACAGCTATTTTTTATCAAAACGCTGACCGTTAAAGCCTAAAAAAATTATTTTTTTTTACCTTGTTCATAGGGCAAAATTAATCATTGTTAAAGGCAGTCTTGTTTAGCGAGCTATTTTTTCTGGGGGATCGAAGAGGTTTTTGGAGCGAGGGTTCTGGGGGAGAGGAGTCAAGTTTATTCAACATCACTTCAACCTATGACAACCTTTCAACTTTCCAAATCAAACGCTGATGTTATGAGATTTTTGCTTCCGAAGTGTTTTTCTGCACAGACTAACGACTTCCAATGGTTTTCTACTTTAAAAAATACGTGCACTAATTTGATGTAAGCTATTGTTTTTACTCGTTTGTTTGATTCTTTTGTTGTCTGACTGATGTTTTCGAATAAGTGTAACCAACTCTCGACAGACGTTTTGTTCTTTGTGTGTATATTTATTAGGGGTTCTTGGCCATTTGCTCAGAAACCCTATTGACATTGATGGGATTATTATTATTTTTATTATAATATGCACTGCTTTAGCCTCAATAACTGAGAAACTAATAAAGCGTCAAATTTCAAATTTTGGCAGATGATAGAGCCTCCCGGGGGCCATAAGTTGACATGTGTTGTTAGTCACGGATGTGACGTCATTTGGCGGCCATTTTGAAACGAAAAAACAATCTAAAAAATACTACTAGTCCTAGGCAACACAAGTGATCACATTCAAACTTTGTACACATGTACTTGACAGAATAGCGCTCAATTTGCAGGAAAGCGATTTAAAAAAAAAGTATGCAAATTAGGCATCTGCAGGGCCAATCAAAATTTTAGTAAATCCTTTAAATTGGCCTAAATAAGTTTGAAATTTCACTATTTCTTTAAGCCTACTTTAACAGTAGTAGAACGAATTGGTGTCGTCTTACATGCAGAATATCTCCAGTCAAAGCTAATTGACAGAGTTTATTCAACTGGAAATGTCTGTCACATTTAAGCTGCACGTTATTGTGTGGTAATGTTAATACACAGTCACTGACCGCATTGCTTTGAACTACTTCGCTTTGTCCAGGGTTACAAATTAAGAGCAGTAATTCGTCTAAGCCACATCAAAGGATGCCGACAAGCTCCCTTTAGATAAGACAAGGAATTGACAAAACGTCCAAAGAAGGCTTATACCAGTTGAAGAGAATGACGTAAGGTTAAGAATTGAATTAAACGGATAGAATGTTTGTTTGATTGGGGTTTTACGCCATTCTGTCTTATATCAAAAACTAATAGAGCCTCAAAGTTCAAATTTTGGCAGATGATGTGCATCCCGGGGGACAAAAGCTGACATGTGTTTGGTCACCGGATGTGACGTCACTTGGCGGGCATTTTGAAACGAAAAAAAAAATCTAAAAAATACTACTAGTCCTAGGAAAAAAAATTTATCACATTCAAACTCTACACACATATACTTCACACTTAATTCTTAGGAAAGCGATTAAAAAATAGTATGCAAATTAGGACATCAAAGGATGCCAACAAGCTCCCTTCAGATAAGACTCTGGTAGTTAACAATACGTCTAAAGAAGGCTTATATGAGTTGAACAGAATGTAGTAAGGTTAAGGGTTGAATTAAACAGATAGAATGTTTGTTTGATTGGGGTTTTACGTCATTCTTAATTATCAAAAGACAGCAAGCAGAAGGTCTACTGCTTATGACTTTAATTCCTCAGAACCCCGGCATTGCTTCGGCAGAAGCTATATTTTATTTATTGAATTTCGTTTTAAGCTTTATTGGAATACGAAAATCCACTCCAACAGTAATGGGCTCTCTAGCACAACCATGAAAGCATTTGCTATGTTTTTATCTCTCGCTTTTTTTCTCTTTCCTTATATTTCGCAATTAATGTCGAACATAACGAGCACTTTTGTTTGTGAACTGGCTTTATGCTCAAACTTTATATCGATTCGATTTCTATTCTTGTCACGAATGTTTTCCTTTTGCTTATCATGGAGTCGTGGAACTTTGTTTTGTCTGTAGATTTCAGAATGTTACTTCAAAGTAAATCGATACAATTTCTTACTTCTTTTATCAAGCCACTTCCTCGGTTACAAAGAAGGGAACGAAGTACTCGCGGGGAATATACTCGAGGTATTGCATGTATAAAACTCCTAACTAGACCAAGTAAATGTGCATTGTAACCTTTCATTACTATCTAATTAAGAGAGCAATTCTGACTGATTGATTCTGCGTGTTTCTCTAATACCTGTTGGAAACTTGGAAGTAATAATATCGGAAGTCTAAGGTGCTCAACTTTCTTCGAACTTGGAATTTGGATAACCCGGCCGTCTTTCATATTAAGTATAGTTTTCCTCGTTACATGCTCCCCTTAATCTGAGAGCTCGAATCTATAAATCTCCTAACCAAACTCATTAGATGTGGATTAGAAACCTACATAGTCATTTAATTAATAATCAAATTTCGACTGATTGATTCCCTTTTTTAACTGGCAAATACATGTTCTTTACCACAGGAATAAATCCACAAATAGCAGGCCCAGATTTCTTGGAAGCTGAAAGTCGGGAAACCGTTGGGATCTACCCGTCTTTCCGAAAAAATTCAAAGCCATAAGCAAAAATCTCTGAAGTGTGACGTGATCAGCGATCTTGGATGTTTGCTGGTCCGACGCGTCTTCTCTGTAATCAGGTTAAATTATTCATTATAACTTGTGAGGCCGGAACTATAGGTAATGTCTGATCTTTGAATGTTAATACTGTTTTCTTTTTTATAACAATAAAGTGAGTCTAATCGTAAATCACTGGTTTACCATACTTACGACTTCTCGATTAATAGAACCAGAGGCCCTTATTAACAATTGCATCAACATATTTTACCATGAAAGATTATATCATATCATCTCTTTTTTGAAAATTATGCTGTGCATTTCGCTTAAATGACGACAGTATATTCCAACAATAATTAACACAGCATTACCAAGATATGAAAAGTTTCCATAATGTTGGAAAATCAATTTTCCTCTATGGGTAAGAAAAAGACAGCATTGCTACCTACTCTTCAAACAAACTGCCCTTAGCCAGAAGGATCAATGACTGGCAAATTATATATAAATGAGGGTTTGTTGGGTCGAGAATAACGTTAAGAGAATGTGCAGTAAAAAGGGGTTCTCCATTGCATTTCCATTCTTAAATTTACCGTGTATTTGACTGAGGGTGTAACTGAGAAATTGACATATTTAAGTATTTTAGAACAAAAACGTTAAGACATTGTTTCGATTTATTTTACGGTATCTTTTTTGAATCTGCAAACAAACAAAAAAACGTCCCTACGACTTCATGATAAGCAAAGGGAAAACATCCGTGACAGGAATACAAATCCAATCAAAATAAGTTTTTTGGGGGGTATAGTTTGTATCTAATGACAAAGATAGCAAGGCAAGTCAGCTGTATAATTTGAAATAGCCTTTTTTAACTCGAAATTGGAGAATATTTCCTAATTTGTTACATCAGAGCAGATATTTGGGCAAAGGCAACATTGCCAATGTAAATAGAAGTGCTTTGTTTCTTTAGTTACTATTAAAGGCAAAATACAAAACGGACTGTGCAGCAAACTTACATCAATATCGCTTTTGACATTTATTCTGTTCTGCTTTAAATCAAATTTAATATACAAGAACCATTGATTGGGTTCAGAAAGACAGTCAAATGATTACTGATTATATGTTTATTGTACTAACTTTACGGTAATTTTTTTTTGTCTAGGAATCTTGTGGCGTGTTCCACCTCGGACTAGCGTGCTGTCGGACTTGTGGAATGTCAGATTTCTGGGCTGTCGGACTTATGCTACACACCCATCTCTGGTGGTGAAAAGTCTTTTTGAAATCGTGCAAACGACTTCCTCAAGCCAACAGGCAAAAAACGGCATTTTTTCATCATAATATAGCTGAACTGGCTGTCATTAAATACAAACTATAACGAAAAAAGACATGGATCCGATTTCTATGCTTGTCACGAATGTTTTCCATTTGCTTATCGTGGAGTCGTGGAGATGTTGTTTGTTTGAGGTTTTTTTTACTAAGAAGATGATCAGAATCCGAGGGTTTTATGGACGACATTAACACCGGATCTCAGAAGGGTAAGGTGAATAAAAGAAAATTGTCCATCAGTTCTGTAACAGTTTGATAGCATTAACAGTCGTTTCATTGGTTAGCATGGGGGTGGAATGAGTTCTTTGGCCTACTGTATCCGCTGGTCTCGAGCAAGCGCCCTGTAACGACACTGTGGACTACTAGCTACCCAATATAGTATGGCATTATAGCTGCGAGGGTATATTTGATATCAAGAAATTATGTTCAAGCGAATCATTTACCGCCCGACAAAGATTAACCTTTTTTCTTCCCGTATTCCGTGCTAGACTATCTTTTTAATGCTCTTTACAAAAAGAGTAAATAAAAAGTACCCGACAAATTACAACAGCACCTTTATGGGGGTAATATTGTGGAGATTTCAGATTAGCATGCCTCTAACACAGTCATGTTTCCATCTAATTCCCGATTTTTGGGATCCGCAGGCATGGTTCAGTGGTTAGCATGCTGGACTACTGATCCTCTTCCTATGTGTGTGTACCGTTTCACAGATTGGAGCACCCTTGTTTACTTACTTTTCCGCCATGTGTAAGTAAAACAGATTGAAAAATGTTCCATCCGTCGTCTTTAAAACATGTCCTCTGCTAGCTCGTCTTATAGTCCAATTTCAGTTGTCTATGAAAAATAAATCAATGAATGAACTGTATAGCAGCTTTTCATCACTCAAAGCATTATTGTAAAAAAAATTGTATCTGTCATTTGCGGTACAGCTTTTCTACCTGTTTTAAAAGCGATAAAAAAAATGACGACTAGTCATCATCTCTCAAATTTACATAATTAGTATCAGTCCAAATATTTAGCCTAAACAATCTGGGGAAGAAAGTTAATGCTTATGTGTATTCCTCACGTCAAAAAACTATTTTTTACAAATTGGTTTTAAATTAATTTCAATTACATTGAAATCCACGTTTTTAATGAGTTCACTTGGCTTCACTTAATCATGTTGGAGAGTTTCCAATAAAATTGGAATTAGTCTTCCTTGAACATCAAGCTGTCCCAATAGGCAGTTTGGAAAACCAATCAATCTCATCTATAAATTATATATTATCAACCCAGACACTAGAGACTGTAGATGAAGATTAATCCATGAATAAAGTACATGTTGCAATGCCAACAGTCTATGTCTTGTCAGACACACTGATTATGTAAGTCAAAAAGCTGTACACAACAAACTTTACGATCTGAAGTTTCTGGCCAGGTACTGGTTATATTTCTAGTCGACTTGATTGATTTATCGTGTGTCCGTGTGATATAATAGACACGCCAGTAATAATAATTTATTTTGTTGTTGTTGCTTTTAACGTTACTTATGTACAACACATACAAATACTCCTGTTAAAATTGCCTGATATATTTTATTATTGGGAATTACTCTCAAAATATATAATAAAAATGAGACTCAATTGTGTATATTGCATGTGTCCGTATGTTGCCTATAACAGCTAGATTTCAGGACGTAGTCTGAAAAGCCATAGTGGGTTTCACCAGAGCCACACATTGAATAAAGAAAGCTCTGTACTATTACAATGCAGACACATTGTTTATACTGACACAGATGCCACTTTAAAAGGTGCGAATCGCCACATGTTCAAGATTAGTTACAAAGTCTCTCAATATACTTAGAATATATCTTAGTTTTCATCTATGGCTTTTCAGAAACTTAATTTCCGATCTTCTTCTATATTCAAACAATTAACCCCACCTGATAGGGCTAACGGGATTGGAAGACTAACAGATAAATACAAATGTCTGATGTTATTAAACGTTTAAAGAAGCTGGCCTTTGCCACTATGGCCTTTCCTCTTAAAAAAAGCGTGTAAAGGGTAGTAGGCCTACATATCATTATTAGACCTTGTAATACATTGATAATACAATACGATATACTCATAAGCAAACATATATGTAATATAATATGTTTATTTTATATAAACATTGATAACACAAATGTAAAGACATATTATACAAATTTAAATGAACATAAAACGGGCCAAGATAATACACTTTCTGGATAACCACCTCTGAAAGCTTATACAACAGGCTATTAGATGTATGAGACGAATCATGTTACTTTATAGAAGCTTCCTTTAATGCGGAAACTTGTAAGATTTCTGAAATTTTTGGCTTTCGTTTTTCACCTCACTGTACGGTATCGGCACTGAGCAATGACTTGTTGTAATAAGAGTCTGTCGGTTGTGAGGAAACCATGTCTATGCTCGCGAAGTGTAAGGTAAATAGAAAGCTGGTATGTGGTTCTGTCTATGGGTAGGCCAATTTTGATTGGTCTGTGCCGTCTCTGCTTGTTGTTGCCAGTCCTGTTTAAAAAATTTCCTTCTCCAAAAAAAAATAACAGAAAAAGTTAAAAACGAAAAAGAACCTGCAAACATAAAACGTCTACTGATCTCCTGACCTTACATATTTATCATTTCTTTTTTTTAACTTGTCTATATTGTATTTTTTATATGATAATACACACACATGGTGGATGTGAGCAGACGTGTGTAAGCAGAGCTCTGCTAACTGGCTATTACCATATCATTAAATTGTGATCCGCTGATTCTAAAAGTAGCTGTAATCTACAATTCTCTGATGTTGGACGACTTGCAAAAAAATGAGATTTTATTCAGTGAATCTTATTTTAAGAAAAGGTGAAATCTTCCAACGACCGATGCTTGGAGTCCCAAGTGACAAGGTCATCCCGTGATTATCGCCCTCGCTACAAACATGCCACGAGTACGAACTGGAGTGAGTAAAGGTAAACAAACTGTTGATTTTGACTCTACTAATAGTGATGCTGTATTTGAAATAAACGAAGATACAAATCAATCGGCCTCTTCACTAGAACAAGTGGCTTCAGTTTCTTATGAATTAGAGGAAAATCTTCAGACTTTCATCTTTGACCACTCTCCCATCTCAAGTGTCTTCTGTGGAGCACACCCTAATTATAGTGGACAGACGACAGGATGCGTTTTATGAACGATTAACTAAATTAGAACGTAATCAATCGGAACTGACGACCAGCCTTGAACATTGTTACGGTATTTATCAAACAGAAAGAAAACGATCTGCGATTTTATTTATTTACAATATTTATTGTAAAATAACAACAACAATAACAGTGATATACAGAATAGTATTCAATGGCAGAAATACTTTAAGAAATACTAGAAGGTAAGAGACAATAAAATATTAGGCTTATATAAAGTA
>JARFOD010116639.1:0-14917 GCA_031763545.1 Mopalia muscosa | reverse complement strand
ATTTCTTTTTCTCAGTTTAATCCTTTTGTGGTATTTGAGCAATTGATATAATAATATTATGTATACTATTCTCTGCGTATTTTACGGTGAATAAAAATCAAATAAAATCAAAATTAAAGTTTGAATACACAGCCACCATATTAATGACATACCCTTAAGCACAGCATAAAAATATCAATCAATAAATCTGTTTCTGAATTTGGGGTGGGATTTCATTTTTTAATAAACCAGATCAAGTTTAAAGGTCAGTGAAAAAAAGAGGCTGTGAACCATGCAATATCGGTATGAAGTAAAGTACAGGTATATAGGTTTACCTTTCGTTTGTTGAACATCAAAAAGTTTCAATGAAAATGAAACGAAACCATTGGTTTTGAGTCAAAAGAATCCACGGGTAGGTAATGAAATTGTTTCTCGCGTATGCGGGCACAATTAATTTTTAAAGCGCCATACTATATAATAATATAGAGGAGTGATAATAGCATATCAGCAGTACCTCCTTAAACTTTGCAATCATTTTAAAAAATGTTTCATTTTATTGATCAGATTGAATGATGGGTGCCATTTTTGACTGCCTTTGTTTTGAGGTTTCTTCAATGTTTAAATGAAGGGGGAAAAACAAATCTCACATGTATTGCTTATGTTAAAACTTTGTAAGACAAACATAAGGATGCCAGCTTTTTATTCAGCTAAAATGAGTAAACAGTTTGAATACATATTTAATCAAATCGATGGGTGTTGCCAAGTTTTACCAAAACTATATACCTCTAGCTTTATATGTCATTAGGTAACTAACCATAAAACATATATCTTAACTCTCTAAGTGTGGAGGACTATGTATGAAATATTCTTCAATGCCAATGAATTTAACCCACAGTTTTTATGGAGAAAATTATGACATGGTCAAAAATCCATTTTATTTCAAGGGAGATAATTAAGTCTGGGTAACACCCCTCTCCCCCTCACCACCACATTCAAACATGGAGGTTATCAGTTGTTGACGTATAAAACCATATTGTATGGAGTTATAGGGGACATTGCTAAAGTGTCTTGACACTTTGAAACTATACAAAGTATGATATTTATGACATCAGGTAGTGTTTGTTACTTAACATTGGTGGAAGATTAATTTGCCAACATTATCAGAACACTTCGGATAGTCAGGTTATGGTTGTGCCATATGCGTGTTTTATAGTAACGTTAAGGAGAGCATAAAACACCTTTCATTCCTAAACTAGGGAATGATCTTTCTATTTTTGTTCTATTTTGTCCTTTGCTAAACAAAATTCTAATTTCAATCTCATTATCTGTTATGTTAACATAGCAGTAAATAATTCATTGTTACAATCTTTGTTTCTATGATCTGATACATCAGGATGTTATTGTCAAATGTTTATTTATGTGTATTGACATTGACAAGCTTTTACTTTCTTACTTGTAACACTAGCTTTTTCTCTCATATTTATATATTGTGTAATACCTGGTACAATATTTCATCAATATATGTGTCAGAAAGCTGAATATAGGCCTCAGTAAAATACATATTTGCCATCTGTCCTTATGTCAGACTGGACTTAACCAGAATTATATCCTTCAATGTAATAGAAACATTAGCACTAAAGACCATTACCATGAAATCAGGACTTGACAAGAGCTGTCCACTATTTGTGATATGCCCTATGTTGATTAAAGTCGAGTAAATCAACAATTACATTTTAAAGGGACGAGTAATGTGGGCCTTTGTGGCAGCAATAATATGCCACACTTCCTTCAATATGTGGTTATAAGCCTCCCTTACCTCAGGTCTACAGATTTCTAAAAATAAAAATAAAAACTATTTCGGGCATTCCTTCTGAATAACTATTCTCCCATCAAAGTTAATTGCAAAATAGTTATTGGTCGATCTTTGAGCATATTTAGTCGGAGTTACAATTGCTGTTTTATGCACCATTTTGGTGAGGAGCCATTACAGGGGTAGTTGGTTGTGATGGAGCCTCTTGTTGTCCTGCTGGTCTGAGAGCTAATTGGTAACACAGAGCTCATCTAGTTGTGTCTTGTGAATGTCCTGTTTTGTATTTGTTTGTTGCCAGTGACTGGCTTCCCTTGCCTATTTGGCTGGCAGCCCATTATTTGAATGATCTGGATGAAATAACCTAAACTACTGAGTAAAACCCCAATCAGTCAACAAAGAAACAAACAATACATGTACATTACAGGACTGAAATACCAATCTCAGCCAACATACTGAAATCTTAGATGTAAAAAGCTATTATAAAATCTGTGACTGTGTACTCATAAACAGCCTATAAAATATGTTCATATGGGACAATATCTATACAGCTTTGGTATTACAGTACATGACCATTGTTGGATCCCATTTATTTTGTATGTACATGTAGAATATATCTATATATATATATATATATATATAAACATAAACAAATGTTTTTTACAGCTGAGTAATAAAAACAATTATTTTATATAAATGTGGGAGCAGACCTTCTCTTTATTGTTGTCCCCTGCTATTATAGTAGGGGCTGAATTAGATATGCTACTTTGCGTCTATCCATCCTTGCATTTTGTCAACAAATATAGTTGCCATTTTTTCTACGGTTCCACCACTACTATAGTAAAGGGGGGAAGGGGGGGCTTAGAACTGTTACTCAGTGTCCCTCCTTCTGTTACAAATGTTTGTGAACAGGTAAGTTTGAAAACGAATTCATCTGTTAAGATGACGGATGGCATTGAATTTTGCCAAATTCCATTAAACAGAATTGCCATTTTTACATTATTTAACAATATTACGGCCTTTATTAATTCATGGACTTGTTTCAAACTAAGAAAACAGTTTCCTGCAGTTTAGCAACAGATGGGATGGCATTTCATCTTATTCCACAAACCAAAATGGCCATCACTCAAATGCAGACATCAACATTAAACTTTTTCTGTTGATACATGTACTATATATTTGGTTGTATTTCACTAGGTTTTCAAAAAAAATATGGCAGATATTGCATATTGCACCAAAATGGGGATAAACGCCATAACTTTAACACATGACTTTTTAAAGAAAAAATTGGTTCTTAAACAAAACTAGGAAAAGGGGATTTGACTAGCATTATGAGCATATTTAAAAAGAAAAAAGCCTTGAATGGTGGACCTGCTAGCTACTCAGCTTGTTTTAAAATTATTATGTACCGGTTCCCAAATATTTCTTGAAAGTAAGTTCACCAATTGCCCTATACATGGAGTTTTATAACACTCCTACCTTCCACATTCTGGGTAGTTTTCCACCACGTTGCCGGAATCAATATACCGGTAGTGATATTTTGGAGGAAAAAGCTGTTCTTAAACTTAAAGGGAAAGACAACTGTTTTTAGGCCTAAACTTATTTATATAAAAAGCAGCACTGAGGTCATGTTAAAACCTGACATATACAATGGTCACAAGAAAATGGGGAAGGTAAAACGTCATTTAGGGCTAGCCCGGCCCCAGGGGTTACTTTTCATGAAGCAAATTCTTACATACATGAAAATCTGTTGCCAAAATTCCACATTGTAGTTTTTACCTTGTTTATTTCCTATTGGCTATTCACTTCACCGGTTTGGATATCACTTCTAAAAAGATTGTTTGTTTGTTTGATTAGGGTTTAACGTCGTACTCAAGGATATTTCACTTATATGACGACATGCCAGCCCAATGGGTGAAGGAAACCACCACTGACACAACTGGCAACAAACAAAGACAGGACGGGATAAATACAGGACGCAATACAGACAGCACAAACAGATCAGCTTCCTGTTCCTCTTTAGCTCTGAGAGCACCAGGGCAACATGAAGCTCCCTCCAACCACCTGCCAATTCTAAAAAGTAGTGTCTAAATTCAAAAGGAAGTTAATCATGCATGTACATGTAGCCTTTAAAACATAGCCATATTTTCACTCAAGTCCAAGCTCCTTAAATGAGAAGTTGGTTTCAGGCATTGTATATGTAGGCCTATGGCAAACCAGTACTGGCTCAATCCCAACATATTACTTTACATTGTGGATGTGTTGTAAATGTGCTTAAAGGTATTCCCAAATGGTTGATACATAGAAAACGCATAAAAATAACCGATATCAAAATTTTAAATCATTCAACTTTCAATTGAAAAAGAAATTAGACCATTCTAATAAATGTGTTAAATCAGTTGCTGCAAAATGTCAGAATCACATACAGACGTTTTTCTAGAAATCCATCTTTAAAGGTATTCCCATAGGTTCATACCTAGAAAACGTATAAAAATAGTCCAATATTCACTGAATGATTCGCTACTTAAAACATTTGGCATACATGTGGAGAAATTGGGATTCAAAATCTGACTTTTATTAAGATACAACTGTGATTCTGGAGTGATTCACCAGGGGAGTTCACTAAGTGACTGGTATCTATAGAAACCTCACCACCATGTTGTTATTTCTCAACATCTGGCAGTCCTTCCTGTATCTCCGGTATGGAGTTTTCCTTGCCTAAATCACAGCTCCAATGACTTTTATGAAAACTCTCAAGTTTGTAAGTGAATAAAAAAAATTCTAAACGTCGGAAAAATACGGGATTTATTTTACAGATAGTTGAAAGTATTATCTTTGTTATTCAGTCACTTTTAAACCTATTTGCCATTTGGGAATACCTTTAAAACGGAAAGATCTGTTATGATGTGTGAAATCCATTGTCATAGATCTACATGTATGATAACCAAACCAAGTTTAAATGACCTTAATGAGAAACAGTGGTTGGTGTAAGCAGTGTGACCATGTTTTATGGTGGTTGATACCGGTTAATTAAGCACAATTCTCATGCTTTAAATCAGCTCTTATGACCGATACAAATGCACAAAGGGTGAACGAATTCACTTATATTTCTGACAACCGCTGCGATAAGATATAAGTCGGACAAAATTGTGTGATTTCAGTCATTAAACCGGATTTAGGGCAAAGTAACAGTAGCCCCTTTAAGTAATAGCAGAAGTGGGCTTCTGGTAATAGTCATGTACCACATACAGTTATTAAAGCAAAACCTATTTATTTGTGGTCAATGAATCTATCCATGAATCACATGCAATCTCTTCATGAATTCTGGCTTATTTTATAAACTGATATTTGTTATCCGCTCCATTCATGATGTGGTATATTCTCAATAAGAAACAAATTAACATTTAACTCCTTAACGTTTCAGGCAACACCACTGTCATACTCATAATATATTTTTCAGCATACAAATAGAAACAATAGTATGGAATTTGAATAAGGATAACTTATCTTAAACAATTTCTTTCAGCATTTGTTTTTTATTTTATTTATATTGTTAGAAGTTTATGGAATTTTGTTGGAATTGGAAAAGGCTTCCAAGGGAAGTAACTCCATTGCAGGTAACACCACTGCCTTAGCCAATAATATAGTCTTCATCGTACAAATGGGAATGATTTGAATCTGCAGCAGTTCAATGTAGAACAGAATGGGGAGTAATGCAGCAACCTTAAATCTTATATGATATCAAGGTTCTGTGAATGTACCTGTACGATATAAGTTCATATAACAGTAACTCTGAAAAATGTCATCGTGTTAATTCTATATTTCAACCTAAATTTAAGTCCTCATGAAAATAGTTATATGCATATTTCCATAATGACTTGGATATATTGGAATACAAAGGTGATTTTTTTATCAACTGATACTTACTTGATTCTGTTCCCATTGTGTAACAATTGGAAAGAATTTGGCAGCAGTAAAGATCACTGCTCACAAAAGTGTTTTTTGAACAACACACATTTTACACCAAACTATTCTTGTTGATCTAAAACTTTATACCATCAGGTATACTAGTACTTCATAATCCCAATTTCAATTATTAAAGTTAATTTGATAAGGGTTTGACTTTCAAGGGTATTTCGCATATAAATATGATGAGGGATTAACTTGAAACGCTGCAATTGTCGGGGACACATCATATGACTTACCCATATACATGTCGAGGGCAACACACAGACATGACACTGTGAGCAGTACACATTGTTGGATAACTAGACAGACATGCTAGCCACTATACTAAGGCCTCATTTAAAAGCATAAAAAGAGCACAAATATCGAGTCACACAGGTAGGCCTCCAAATTAAAATAATTATATTTTATTTGATAAATTCTACTCTGAATCACAATATTCAGGACACACATAAAGACAAATATTTGGAAACATCACAAAAACAGGAAGGCACATTATTTTTCAATTAACAAGAAGTCATTTTAAAGTTTTTGATTCGTTTGCTGATTTGGCTGGTATTTAATTAAGCTATACTCGGGTTAACTCACATTATGGAGAACCAGCCCACTGGGTGATCAAAGTCACACTCAGCATATGATAAGCAATACAATGGATGATAACAAGACTCCTTCATAAGCCTGAGGTTCACAGAAGAACCTCTTAAGGCGCATTTTCATGTTACAGCTTGTAGTAACGATTTCAGGGGATTTCTGTTATTTACAGAGTTTTGATTGGTCGACTGTTTCGCACTTCTTCATTGTCCAATCAAAAAGCTGCAAATAAGGGGAATCCCCTTAAGTTGTTACTACAAATCGTACCGTGAGAATGCGCCTTTAACTTTTACTCACAATGAAGTAAGATCAGGGAACCGACATGTTAATCACAATGAAGTAAGATCAGGGAACCGACATGTTAATCACAATGAAGTAAGATCAGGGAACCGACATGTTAATCACTGAATAATAATGCTGGCCACAAACAAAAATGTTTGCTGATTCCCAGTTATACAATTGTAAATATCAGAGACATTTTATCTTTAAATGATGCTACATGTATTTACTATGAAGATCTATACTAAAGTTAAGTATTGCCTCTACATGGGGTCTAAGTATAACAGATGACACAGTCCCATTATTGCCCATAAGCTAAAAGTAGCAGGGCAACTGGAACCTTTGGGCAAGAAGTTGTTGATTGACATAAGACTTTATCTTTGTGTAAAAAACACCCTGGATGGATAATAATTTGAGTCTGTCTTAAAACAAATATAAGCAGTTAAAAAAAATACACAGAATTTATTATATATTGTTAAGACACATTTATATCTATGGAAGCAAAACTATGTTCACAATGAAACCAATGTATAAGGAAATCATAAAAAGCTTTTAAAAACAATATAATTTAATAAGTTTTAAATGATATTTAGGAGCATAACTACAACTGTATATAATTTCGGGATAACCACTTTTAGTTCTGAGACAAAACACAAAGTAGTTATCTACAAATTATATACCCTGTAGTTATTAAAATTAAATGTTAAGTCAAATCTGTAAGCAAATATATAATTATAAGAGTTATACATGTGCAATGCACTTTGTTCATAATGAAAATGTCACACAAACAAAAATCACTCACCATAAACACATTTAACTGTGTACAATTATAGCTTTTCATTGTTCCAAAATGTGATGTAAGGTCTCCCCCTCCATCTCTTAGGTTTCATCGACTTTCACATTTAAAAATATGTTTTTCCTTTCAATTAATTTCATAAATATATTTACTGTCGTAGAAAACTGACCACAACATGCGTGACTAATAGTTTATATAATACATACATGCACAGTAGCGAATGAAGGGCTTTGGACAGCTGAACCATAGTCCCTGTGATTCAGGTCATTCAAGCTCTTGTAAAACAGCATGGAATAGAAGTTCAAATCATACTGAAGGCTTCTATTGTGTATACCTACAGATTCACACATATATTAATATTTATACAGGTAGTTTATAAATATTTAGGGTACGAATACAAAAAAAAGGTATTATAACCACTATTGTATGGATGGTGGCTTCTATTCACACTAAAAAATACTGATATACTGGTATAATAAAAATGTATTGAACTGTAAATTATAAAAATATATAAAACAAAAGCAGAGTATAAAACATATATGCCAAGGAGACCAGAGTTTGAACACTGGTGGAGGCGAACAAAATTTGCTTTCTCTACAATAAAGAAAAGAAAAGAGATAAAAACAATGGAATATGCATCAAGGTTTACCATATATATTTGAATGGGCAAAAGTTGGGTAATATCAATTATTTAAAAAACATTTAGCCAAGACTTTGACGTATATAATAATAGATTTAAGATAACTGACACAGCTATGTGTGTTTTCTACAACCCATATAGGCCTTATTATGACATAAAGTTTTAGAGGCTAATTACAAATAAAGTAAATGAGGCTAAAGTGGATCAATAAAAACCCTGGCTTAATTGATCTGTATTGTTTCTAGAAGTGGCCAAGAGGGTGAGCTTTCTGCAAAGCTACTGTTAATAAATCAATTATATAATTACAAGGCTACAGGAAATCATCTTATAATACTTTCTAATGACTCTAATCTATTATCTAACCACAAAACTAAGTTATTGAACTAGGGCTACAAAAACCTAGAAATTCCTACATGTAGTATTCTTAATACTGCAAACCCTAACCCTTCAAAATGTCCTCACCTTTATTTAGATAAATGGTCTTGACCACTATTCATAAATAAATATGTACAAACATAAATGACCGTGTTTTTTTCATAGTCTCAACCAAACCTGTTATCCCAAAATAAAAAAATGAAATTGGTTGAAGATCCACCATCAAGGTGTTTAGTTTTTAGAAGGCTTGGAATGAGATGATCACAATCACTCTTGTTTGTCAACTATCATTATCCCCACTGATGAATTTCATAAAGAAAACTTTACAACTCCAAAAATTGATCCACATGGATGAATGGTGATTATATATTTATTTTTATTTTAAATCCAATTTTAAGAAGACAATGAATGTTTTTAAAGCTAACTGAAATTTTCCCTGCTTCTTTAAGTGCAGCAAATTTAAACCTAACTAGAATGGACAGTGACAATATCACTATTAATATAAGGAGGCCATGATGACAGCAGCTATAGCAATAGCCTTTCACTTAAATAAAAGTTACTCTTATACATACATTACAACCAAAATATACATGAACTGCAAAGAATTTCACAAACAGTATCTCTGTTCTACATGTATAGTATTAAAAACAATTTTAATATAACGACACCTAAAAAGACAAGTTCCCAGGAATGGCACATAAATTTATCACAGTCACCTTGTAGTGAGATCAGATTCTTTAATATTTGGGTTCTTTGGTTGACCGTTTTTTACTTTTCTTTTTCAGTTTTCTCACTTCTGGACTGTGTCCAGTTGGTGGAACTTGCTGCACAGGCATGGCCGGTAGGCGTCTTGTTGTGGAACCATCCATATTCTCTCCTTGACCACGATTATAACGCACAGGTTCAACAGCATTCCTATAACACAGTTACAAGAGAAAACTAACAGATTAGTGTCTTTTTGTTTGATTGGGGTTTACATTTTAGAGAAGGTTATGACAGCATGTTATTCCTTTGGATGAAGGAAACCACCCTGATCCAACTGGAAACCAGCAAAGACAAGTCCTGACAATCAGTAAACAAAATCAGAGAAGCAGCTACAGATCAGCTTATTTTTGTTTCTTCAGTTCAAAATCACCTCGGCAACAGGAACCTCCGTCTACTCCGCCCACTAACATAAAGTGTAAACAAAACTGAACTTATGGCAAATGATGTAAGGCATTTTATATCTACAGCCGAGAGGCCGATAGATAATAATATCTTAGTTTAGAATCAAATATACTGGATTCATGAGGAGTATTTTATTCCTTCACCTACAAATGTACAAAGTTAAACATCTGGCAAAAAAAAAAGGCATTTAGTTGAAGAGCAAAAAATTATTTTTAAGGACATTTGAAGTAATGAAACTTCGTTACCAAAGATCACGATTGAAAATCAAGGTGATTTGGATTGGCAAGGTTTCTAGTTTTTAACTTCATATTGAACAAAGTTATCCAGGATTATCAGCTTAATAAATAACCAATATGTACAGATTCAGTTTTAATGGATTTTGGACAGGATCATTAAGGAAAAATTACCTGGGTGAAGAATTTCTTGGCTTCATGTTCACTACAACATCTTTTCTAGAAACAACACTCTGTCCTCTGCTAGGTAATAAACAACAAAAAAAACAGGCCCATTTAACTAAACAAATTATACACACACTTGTCGGGGTGCTGAATACTAATAAAACTCAGATGAGAGCTCTTATGTGTTTTGAGGGATTAATGGTTGAGCCTGTGACTGTGAGGTCAGAAAATAGCGTTGTAACTGCTTACTTAAATCTGGGATGAATATGTAGAGGGATTAGAAACTCTGCTACCCTTTGAATCATCGAACCGTGAATGTGTTATGACCCATTGGGTGCGTAGGTCAAACGTATGAAGTCTGCCCAGTAAGCCAAGCTAGCTCTTACTGACATTCCCTACACTGAGCTTGCCTATACTGGGCAGACTTCAACAGTTTGACCAACACACCCAATGTGTCGTTTTGAACGAGCTAGCTGAGTAACACATTCAGGGTTTGATGATTGGAAGGCTAGAGGCGTTTCTAATCCCTTTACATTTCACTGAATTATGGCCTTTTGTTTTGTTGTCATTCGTCTACAAACTAAATTTACAACCTACAACGTCACAATGGATTTCGTCTTCTGATGAATCATGGTCGCTTTGGAACAAAGAAAGTAATACATGAAAATAATTGTCCTTCACCTGAAAGATATACATGTAACTACATTATTGATCCATCTTATAAAAGCCAAGCCTAAATAAACTCCTCTGTGTTTAAAGGGAGGTAGATCCAAGGGCCTAGGCAGACACCCGTCCACCTGTCCAAATGGACACCCTGAAGTGAACAATTGCCTCATTTGGACACCCTATTTTAAGAAACTTTAACATGCAGGAGATAGGAAAACTTGGACACCCAGTTATATGAAAAGTAAAGCAAAATGACCATTTTGGACACCCTACTTCAGATTTCTGAACTCCCTGGGTAGATGTAACAAAATAATATGTTGGTTGACCAATCAGAATTGATTCCCAACACTACAATGATCAACTAGGCGTTACCCTGGGCATGGTCTATCTTGACCAGCAAGGTTAAAATCATTTTCAATGGACAATTTACACAGTGAGCTTTCGTGATTCCCTCAGTACTGGAGGTCATTGAATGTTGGTTACAGACGTCATTGAAAGATATTAACATTTGTTCCACAAATTTAATTTAAAATGTTTTTCAGATTGTATTGATAATATATCTGTGCTTTTTAAATAGACAAAACATTTAAAACATCCAGACAATGGTTGATATAGGGTGAGACTTACTTGGGTGAATTCATTTTGTCAGCCCCTGCCATTTCCATACCTTTCCGTTTACGAATTCCACCTAAACAAAATGAAACAAGAGCTCAACTGAATTGCAATGTATGCCAGAGTAAAAGGTATGTAATAAAGATTACAAATCAGAGTTTGTGCAATTGTGTTGATTGGCATTTTTTGTGCCCTGTTCCTGCTATCAAGAGAATTTTTCATGTATAATGGCATATCAGCCTAATGAATGATGATGGATTGATTGACCTTGAATGACATGCTCAAGGGTATTTCCCTTCATGAACAGCGGTGTACATGTATTCAACAGAAAGATATCATATTTATAATGCTTTCTCACCGGCTGCGCCATCTCTAGGCCACATACATGTACAAGCTATGTTTGTTTGTTTGACTGGAGTTTAACTTCATACTCAAGGGTATTTCACTATATGACGACAGATTGTCAGTTTCACATGGTTCCTTGCTTATTACGTTTGAAAACTTAAGAAAACAAGGCATCTAGAAGCTAATTCAAACTTAATCCTCTTACCACATGGGATATTTCTACCAAGCATTCTTAGAATAAAATAACTATAAGCAATTATGACCAGTTATGAAATTTTTCATCATGTGTCTTGAAACATATAAAAAGTTAAGGGGGATATTATAGATTAAGATTTATGACAATAAAAACTTTCTCCTTTTACTCCTTTTCCACTCTCCTATGCTATCTTTCCCATGTTAAAATTCAGAATTTCTACCTGTCATATTAACCATTTTTAAAAATCTGCCTGTCGAAATTGACAGGTGGACGTTTATCCAGCTACATGTAAGAGTTATCTATGTGCAACATATAGCTTAAATATAGGAAACTTTCTGCCAAGTTTGATTATAACTTGATGTCAAGTGCTGAAATAAAAGAATGTGATAAGTGGTTTATAAGTGAATGGCTGGAATCAAAAAGTTGATGAAGAGATATGTGAACAGACAAATGTGCTGCTGGCTTCACAGATGAAGCTTTTTAATCTCATACAATATCTTGGACGGAACCAAAAAATGATATGGACAGAGAACACAACACTTAATACATTCTGTCACTAAATGGATTTTTTTGAGCCGTGCTCATCCCAGGTGTCCCAAGAAAAACTGTGATTCTCTGGAAACATGTCCCCAAGACAAACTGTAAAACTCTGGGAACATGTCCATAGCCAGTCTTTGAGACTCTGGCAGCATGTCCATAGCCAATCTGGGAATATGTCCACAAGACTAACTGTGAGACTCTGGGAACATTTTCACAAGACAAACTGCAAGGCTCTGGGAACATGGCCACAAGACAAACTGCAAGACTCTGGGAACATTTTCTCAAGGCAAACTGTGAGACTCTGGGAACATGTCCCTAAGAAAACTGAAAGACTCTGGGAACATTTTCACAATGCAAACTGTGAACTCTGGGAACATGTACCTACGAGAAAAATTTTCAGAGAAAAGCTGTGAGACTCTGAAAACATGTCAACAAGACAGCCTGTGAAACGCTGGAAACATGTCCCAAAGACAAACTGTAAAACTCTGGGAGCATGTCCACAGTCAATCTTTGAGGCTCTGGAAACAAGTTCAGAAGACAAACCGTGAAACTCTGGAAACATGCCCATAGCCAGTCTTTGAGACTCCTGCAGCATGTCACCAAGACAAACTGTGAAACTGGGCATATGTCCACAAGACAAACTGTGAGACTCTTGGAACATGTCCCTAAGACAAACTGTGAGATTCTGGGAACATTTTCACAGACAAACTGGGAGACTCTGGGAACATGTCCTCAAGAGAAACTGTGTGATTCTGGGAACATTTTCACAAGACAAACTGTGAGACTGGACACATGTCCACAATACAAACTGTGAGACTCTGGGAACATGTCCACAATACAAACTGTGAGACTCTGGGAACATTTTCACAAGACAAACTGTGAGATTCTGGGATCATGTCCACAAGACAAACTGTGAGACTCTGGGAACATGTCCACAAGACAAACTGTGAGACTCTGGGAACATTTTTACAAGACAAACTGGGAGACTGGGAACATGTCTTCAAGAGAAACTGCAAGACTCTGGAAACATTTTCACAAGGCAAACAGTGAGAATCTGGGAACATGTCTGGGATGTCCCTGAGACAAACTGTCAGACTGAAATTAATCCTTTTAAAAGATAAACCTTGAAACTGTAAATTAAACCAACATCAAATGAATTGTCTTTATCAATGGAGTTAAATGCTGTACTCATAGGTATTTCAGTTACATGACTATGATGAAGACAGATTGTCCACTGCACATTGTTTCTTGTCTAATTACAGAGGAAAACTGAGAGGAAACCTTGTAAAACCCACCCCTGCAATTGCCAGAGCCACACAGTGTGACTCACTCATATGCCAGATGGTCAATAGACTTGATCCGAGTACATTAATGTATTGTTAGTATGTAAATACTAAAACAAATTGTGAGACTAGAAATTAACCCAACCGTAATACAACCTGTAAGACTGCAAATTAACCCATTGGAAAATGAACAGTGGGACTGGTTATTAAATCATCATCAAAATGAACCGCGTTTATTTGTTTGATTGGGGGATTAAAGTTGTACTCAAGGGTATTTCACTTATATGACAAGGATTGTCCACTTTACAGGGATTGTTCCTACCCTTAATTACAGTGGAAAACCGGGAGAAAATTTATCCTAAAAAATTACTTGAAGACTGGATTAACGCAGTGGCTTAGTGTGCGCTTACTAAACTGAACCTTCTTTGATGTACCGTTCATGGGATCGAGTCCGCTTGTCAACCAACAGGTTTATGAGTGAGTCACATGTTGTAGCTCTAGCAAGGAGGTTTCCTTACAGTTTTCCAATGTAACAAGGCTAGGTGCATTGTGAAGTGGACAATCTGTCATCATATAAGTGAAATACCCTTGAGTACAACGTTAAACCCTAATCAAACAAACAAACAAACAAAGAATCAAAAAGGAACTGTAAGACTGTTCTTTACCCCTCTGACAAGAAGTATTGTTACACTAGGAATTAACCCATCCACAAAAGTAAAACTGAGACAGGAAATTGATGACAGCCTCAAAGGGAACTATAAGACTGAGAATTTCTTAAATTGGAACCAATGGTTTAACCTTTCTTAATATCTTAAATTTTCATTGAACAAAAAAGATCATCAAAATATTTAATATTTGAGTATATTTTTAATTTATTTTCAACACAGCCATTACAATTTGGACAAAGCACATATGGAAAGAAAATGACCAGAATTCAGAAGAATTCTATATGATGCTTATGGAATTACAAAGAATGTAAGAGATCATTAATTAATAATTGAAGTTAAATAATAAAATACATCATTAAAGAAAAAGGACTGGCACAAAATAATGAAAACTTATGGAAGATTTGTTAATAATTATATAATTCATTAAATCAAGGAGCATGGCATTGGAATTTAAGGATAACATTGTGAATTATTAAAAATTCTTCATCAAATAAAGGAGCATGAAAGTGAAAATTAATTGAAGATTTCGGACTAAATAGGCAATTTTTCATTCATGTAAGGAGAAGTAAAAGCCATGATGTACATCTCATGATGCATTGATCCTAAGTT
>JARFOD010116628.1:0-14918 GCA_031763545.1 Mopalia muscosa | reverse complement strand
TCTGTCCCCTCTTAAACCCTTCTCTTCAAACTATCTTAACAGTGTGGGCGTCAAGATCCATTCATGGATCTCTTGTTGTTAGACTTGTGTTCTTCAAATGTATATTTTAGCTCTCTTGCTATTACATTTCTTGATGCTGCCTCTCTAGGCCGTTTTATTTTCTCATGAGAATGCATGTTCAGGTTACGTGGAGGTAACTCAAGAAAAAATTAATTCTATTGATCTGATGATCACTTCACGCAAAACTATTACCTAAAATTTTCCGTCGACGATCAATAGAAAAAAAACAAAGCAATTATCTTTTCTGTACTCAGCTGTAAGATCATCCAATATGTCATTTTATTAGACCATGCCTTCCATAGTGCCTGTTTTCCTGCCGTCCTTTTCAGACCTTTACAAGTCTCTTGAGAGCTATCCTCAGCCATTATTTGACATACTTGTATACCTACATTTGCTATACAGGCATACTCCTTGTACCTTAACGATGGGGATGAAGGTGTTATCTTTTTCATCCAGTGCAGTTAGGACATTTAAATAAAACACTGTTTCCGGAGCAACTTGTAATGCATATTCCTTCTGCCAATTAAAAGTGATTTGTGATAAAAAAATACACTGCAAACTTAAGCTCTGGCTTGTCAATGACATATGACCAGGTGTGTAATTTCGGACCAGGTGGTGAACTTAATGTAGGTGTTTGGGGTTTACACACTCTATTTGATGGATGCTTCTAGATGGTTAAACTAATTTAAACTGTTGAGCTGAACAGTTGGCAGAATTGATTAATGCAAAAAGATGTGCATTTACACATTGAAAAGTGAGTGTCTGTGAAGACAACATGGAATTATATTTAACATAGCTTATTTATGAGACATTCATTGATGCAAACTCCTTCCATGTAAAGCAAGGGACACACATAATCGCGGCAATTGTATCAATCTCTGGAAAAATTGCCACATGTAGGTGGGATCAAACATGTTTGATATTATCGCCCAATTTTTAATCGCCAGCGATTGATCGCTAGTGTGTTCATGTAAGCGACTAGTCTTGCGTATCATTGCTGTGAAACCAATCCAAGTTCGAATTCTTCTCACATGACACACAAAATGGCAACTTCCACAAATGAAGTCTGGGCGAAATTATTTTCCAAATACTTCTGTTCTCCCATCGAAGTCTACGTAATGAGTAAATATATTTCCGTTTTAATCTTGCCCAAAAAGACTAATCACATGCCTGATGTTGCTTTTTTTTAAGGTTAAAAATACGCGGGATCACTGGGTCAATTGTCATGTGTGTATGCTCAAGTCGGCTGAAAACTTTTGCTGGCCAATTTGCTGGTAATCAGATCGCCACGATCAAGCGATTATAATTGATTATAATCGCCCATGTGTCCCTCACGTAACTGAATAATCTGTTATGTGGGTTAAAATTCATGCGAATGGTACATTGGTAATGCAAAAGTTTAAAAACTAAACCTGCATTAAGCAAGAAACAGGTTGAAATGGGCAATCTTTTATCATATAAGTGGAATTCCCTTGAGTATGGATTAAACCCAAATCAAGCAAGCAAAGAACAATAATCACCCTGTTTGTTTTATGATTTCAGATCCGTCCATTTCGTGAAGCACATACAAACAGACAGACTGACAGAGAACTGGTGAAATTATCAGAGTATCTCAAATTAATAGCCTCTTTAGAAACCTTTACAAAGCTGGACCACAGAAAATGGGAAAAGTAAGACGTCTAAAGTCATTTTTAATAAAAAGAAATTAATGCAGCAAATCAGCACACCAACTTAATTAATAAGCAAAACTTTAGGGGTCAGGGTTCAGTTAGGAAAAACAATACAACAACATAATGCAATGTTAAAATATGGAAGATTGGGGGGGAGCTTTATGTTGCCCTTGTGTTTCAATCAATATAGATATACTGTAAATGACCTGTACATCTCGCTGAAAAACTTTTTATGTATTCTGTTTTGAATCACAACAAATTAATTTAATATTCTTTTTGGTTTGATATAAAAAAATCGAATTTAAAAGTGTACTGAATAATGGAATTATTTGCAAAATGTCTTAGGGCATGTTTGAGTGCTTGTTGCTTTAGTTAACCATGTTAGATCACTGAATGTGTAGTATGAAAGAATCATACTGTACCATTTGAACATTTTGAACAAAAGAACATATTCCATTTTTTTTTTTTTGCCTTCAATAATCCCCTCTTATGAAGGCAGTAAACCATCACCAATAAAATGATGTAATGATTTTCCATGATCTTGAATAAAAATAACATTTTTATTTTGAGAAAGATGAAGCGAATTATTCAAGTCCTTTACCAACACCAGATTATTTATTGTAGTTTATATTTTCTTGACAGGTACGTTTCGAGAAAGCATCGTCATATGGGGCATGATTTGATGCGACATGCAGTAGGACAATCAGTACGTTCAGACCAAGCTGACAGCAGTTCCAAGGAAGATAATTCAAAAGACAAAGACACATTGTGATTTTATTTCTGTTGTAAATAATGTTTAACTAATAAATGTTCTATATAATGATGGATATTTGTTTCAAATTTGTGTATAGAATTGTAATCAGACTCTCCTAAAATTACCGGAAGTAGGGTGATAATAAGCTCAAAGAACAGCGCCTATTGTTTCAACCTGCTGATGCAGAGGTATGGGAGGAGGCCTCCTATTACCCTGGTTTCTTAGGGGCAACTTGAAGCCAACCTGTTTGTGAGGTCCTTGTATTATGGCCTGTGATTGTCGTATATTTGTCCTGTAGTGTCTTTGAGGCCAGTGGCTTCAAAAGAGGTTTTCTTCACTCACTGGAACGGTACACCATCATTTGAGTAAAATAACCTCAGGTATGCATGCATTCTCTTGGTTGCCTAGTATTTTTTAGACACAGCAAAAGTCCTTCACATATATATATCTCTCTGCCTTGTATGTACAGGCCATACAGCTCTGTCCTTCATGCTAATCCTACATGATGCCGTATCGTTAAAGTTTGTCTGCTTATGATTGCTCATCATGTACCTTTTTTTTTACTAAGAAAACCTTCATTTTTTGTTCAAAAAATTTATCAGACAACCAATAAAACTATATGTTGTAATGCTTTTTGAATTTTTGCTAGAAAATCCAATGGTGTTCAGGCGGATATATACTCAGTCAAAAAAGAAACTTCACACTCGTTTGGATGTTGATAAGTTGAACAAGAAAAGTGGTTTAAATAATCATTAAATTCCATTTTGTACCCATTGAGGACAGTGTACCATAAAAATCATGTTCATAATGTAACCAGTTCCACCGGAAATGTAAGAGTAAAAATGGTAAGTTACAACTTGATGAAAGCATGTCAATAGCGCGTATGCCCTCCATGAGCGTTCACCAATGCGACGCAACGTCTCCTCATGGATTTAATGATGCGTCCAAACACAGCTTGGGGGATGCGTGGTCAAAATTGAACCAACATGGCACTAAGTTCCTGCAAATTCTGTTGAGGGTTCCTTACTTGACACAGTCTTCTGGCCAACACATCCCATAAATGTTCTATGGGATTAAGGTCAGGAGACCTTGAGGTCCACCTCATGACATTGATGCCAGCATTCCTAAGAAAATTCCTCGTTAAATTGGCCGTATGAGGTCTGGCATTATCGTGTTGGAATGTCATACCTGGGCCATGAGCTGCCATGAATGTCAAAAAGCTCTGGAATGAGCACTTCATCTCTGTATCCTGCAGCAGTTAGGTTTCCTTGAACGACCATCAGTCGGGAACGGGCAGGACCATTTAAGGCACCCCAAACCATAACACTACCGCCCCCAAAACGGGCCACTTCCTGCACACAACACTGGGCGTTCCGTTCACCGCGTCTCCTCCAAACTCTAACTCTCCCATAAGCGAAGTGTAAAGTGAATCTTGATTGGTCACTAAAAACGACGCTTTTCCAATCACCCTGAATCGATCTCAGATGTTGTGCCCAGAGAAGCCGTTGAAGTCGGTATAACGGTTAAAATTGGTCCATGATATGGCCAGTGTGCATGGTTCGTTTGTTTGATTGGTGTTTAACGTCGTACTCAAGGGTAATTCACTTATATGATGATGGACACAATTACAGAACATCACAAACAAATCTGCTTCCCGTTACCCTTTAGCTCTGACCAGTGTGCATGGAGACCAGCAGTGTGCAGGCAATTATGTATGGTTTGGGCAGTCACGCAACTTCTAAACAATTCTTTCCTAGTGGATGTTGCAGTGAGAAATCGATTACGCCAATGACAAGACGATTTGTCGGTCTTCTGCAACTGTTGTCACACATGGTCTACCCGAACGAGGTCCGTCTGCTGAGGTGCCAGTTTGTTGGCGACCTGTCCAAAGATCATGGATAGTCCGTTGACTACATGGCAATGTCAGTGACCGAGGTTCCTGATAATTTACTGTAAGAACTTGTTTTCTCGAGATGTCATCCTACTGTGCTAACATGGGCTCAATTGCAAGTGTCTCATGTGACTAGGAACACAAGGAAACATGCCTTATCCTTGATGTATGCTTGCACGAACTGCATGCTTGTGCATGTGGGAATTGCTGTGTGTCATGATGTACCATTTACCTCTAATAATAATAATAATAATCTCTTTTCAAGTTGAATCAAGTTTCAAGAAAATATTTAGAAATTTATGAGTGTGAAGTTTCTTTTTGACCGAGTATAAAATGGCAACCATTTTGTTTTGTGGAACTCGGTGAGATACAAACACTTCTATGTTATCAACAAAAGAAGCAAAGTTTAAAGATAATAGCTAAAATTGTTATATTCTTAACACATACATGCAGATATAAGTTTGTAAAATTATTCTCCAAGTGATGGCAATATTGTTTTACGGAATTTTGCTGTCCCATCCTAACAAGAGGAAGCTATTTTCTGAGTTTGAAGATATTCAATAAATTTTTCCCAAGTTATTATACAGGCACGAACATTGTAAAATGGTGGCCATATTGTTTTGGAGAACTAATGAAGTGAAATTCTATTCACATCTTGACAATTGGAACCTACAGTCCAAGTTACAAGTCAATCAGAGAGTTGTCTACAGGCTAATATGTTCCTGAACATTAGTGATGGAAGGCAGAAACAAATCCTCCCCACTATTGGAGCAGGGGACAAAAAAACACAGAAAGCAACACGTTGATGGTGTGTAAAATCAAATTTTTTATTCACAATGAATAGATCAATGTGCAATTGTGGATGATAGATCATGATAAAATAGAACCTCATACAAGACAATTGAAGTGTTCACAGCTTCATGTACCAATTAAGTTTCATTCCATAGAGATGAAATATTGACACATTTTATCAGAGTTATATTGAACAATTCATTAACTAAATTCTGGAGAAAGTATTTAAGATGATTTTTTTTCCTTTTCTCATGCTGCTGCAGATATTGTCATTTAAAACAGTGAATTTTAAAGAGAAGCAATAAGAAAAAGTGTGAAACCCTAATTTATTGCACAAATGTCCAATTATATGAAACCAAAAACACCATTATTGAATGCATATTTCAGTAAACATTACATACATCTATGTATTATATCTAACTTGTTCAGTCCAAAGGTATTAGTTAAGGACAGAGTGGTGATAAAGTTTACAAAATAGTTCACTTCATTGTCTAAGAGCTAAAAAAAAATGTAGGCTATTTAATATTTCAGATCAGGCCTGTAAATTTACAGGACTTCATATTTGTATCAATTAAAAAGAGAAGAGAATTATCCCCATTGTGTAGGCTATCCAATACCTGTTGTTTACATGAGGGCTGTCTAAACAATCTCCAAATAGTTACCAAAGGAAAGAACTATAGGGAGATTTAAATCTATAAAGCAATTAAAAAGCTGCTTTGTGCAATATAATTAAGTGCAGAGTTTGTTACAAACAAATGAGACCCTGAGAAAACTAATGTATTGGAAATAAATCACTAAATAGTTAACTAAAATAAAACAAATAGCATGGGTCAGATTCATTATATAGGATACATGGATTTCATAATCTTCATATAAAGCAGCAGTATGTGTGAAACTGAGCAGATTAAATGACAGTTACAGTTACTGGTCATTTAGATAATACAGGATTAGGTTTGTTCTGTACTAAATGAAATAAAGGTCCAACGGTTAAGGTAACCCTCTTAGCAGGGAATCCACATAGTCAATTCTGACGGTCATCAGACAACCAGGTCCTTGTTCATTTCTTGTTGTAGATCATGAAAAATGAACTGATAGACTTAATAGTGCATGTTATGATAGAGAGTGATATCACGGACACTAAATCACAGTTCCCTCGTATTAAACAGATATATCACACAATATCAAGACAAATATATCCAATAGAATCTACCCCGTTATTGACTTCTTAACCATCCATAAAAACACACAAGTACAGACATCTACAAATGTCGGCTTTTTTTTCCCTTTTATTTTTACAGATCTAACTTTATTTGGTTGTAATAAAACTGAAACCCCAAACTTGATCTGACACAGCTTGTCTAATTCTGACGATTAATGAACAGTTATTATTGAACATCCACATAATGTTTCTGTGTGCTCTAGACAGATGTACAGCCAATGTTACCTGTAAGTGTTATTCACATGTATAATGCCTCCTGACATCCCAGGACCTGTCAGTCCGATTCACTTAATTCACCATCAATTGTCTTATGTTTTATCCTATTCAATGCAAAGAAGCTGAAACAATGTTACAAACTGGTCAAACAGAGTATACTTTACTTGCTATTTTATACCCTTAAAGCAAAACACAAAAAACAAAGAGTGGGTACAAAAAGCACACATTTTTGGCTAGGTAACTTGTACTGTAAAGGGTCCAGCCCTCTTCTTTTTTTTTGTCACTCTCCATTACAAAAATGTAAACATATTATTAAAAAGGATATAAACCACCACATCTCTGTCTTCAACAGTCAGCAAAATAAATAGTAGAAAATATAAGTGGGAAATGGCACATTGTATACAATTATATTCAAGCGATGAGACAAAAGCAGAAGTCCTACAAAAGGCTTTATAAGAAACATCTAAAAGACATCCAAAAAAATAAACACACCATACTAAGTGTGAACTCTTTTCTTGGTCAATCACATCCAATACATAGGTTGTTTACAAGAACTGCACCTCAATTTAAAGTATTCTTATCTTTGAATGAACTCTTTACTGTAAAAGTTTTGAAGATTTTGCTTTTGTATCGAGAACAGATTATTCCACAACCACAAAATATTAAAAAGAATGACAAGAAATACATAGACAGGGTTGTCTTAAGTATAACACATCTCTTAACTGTATATACTTGGCCCTTGTGCTGAAACGACAGTAAGTTTAGAAGTACTTTCTTGTTCTCCACACTTAATCAACATTGAGAATTTCTACAGGATTTTAACGCTTCATCACGGCTGTCCTCTGTTGGTAGATTGCTGTGACATAAGTCAAATAGACAGGAACACTGGGATTAATACAAATTGATCAAGCAGATTTGTACCAATCCTTATCTCCCACCTTATCTTAAGAGCAATGGTATAGTTCTGCCTGTTCATAAATTGACCAAAAAAAACGCACACATTTCATGAAGAACATGGGCAAAAGAAAAGATTTTTAAAAATTTAAAAGATTAAAAACAATTTTCAAAACTAAAAATCCATTAAAGTTTCACTTTTTAAAATAGATTCTTTTTCTCTTTTAAAGACAGCGATGTATTTCCCATACTAAATCAACCATAAAATGAGAAGTGCTTCTCCGTTGGAAAATGAATGTTTCTTCAGTGCTATGTATAAAAGTATGACTATTATGAACATACTACCCTTAGTGAGAGGGTCAGGTTATTTCTGATTACCTGCAAACAAATCTGAAATATTTTTTATGTACAACCAATTACATTGTAATCGTGATAAACAACATGTATACACATATACATACAATTTTTGTGTGATCATACATGCAGTATATGATATATTTACAACTTTAACATAGGTTTCTCTATACATATATATATATTTATATCTATATATATATTTGGCTAAACAATAATAAAATGAGCAGGCTATACAATAATGTACATTATACATTATTAAATGACATAATAATACATGAATGGATAATTCAAATAACACTGACTGCCAACTATAAAGAACAATGGTACAAGGGAAAATAGGATAAGAGATCATTATGACTGTTTGGATATTAGCTTGTTTGATCGTATGACAGTATGGATATGATAAAATATGTACAGTAAAAACAATAAACAAGATTGGTTATATTTATGAAGATAATCACACATGGAGTACATCACATAGATGGACAGTCAACAGACCCTGTAAAATATTATATTTTCTACATGTATCTCTCATAAAAAACATAAAAACAACTGTCAGACACCAACACTCATTGATAACCAAACATTCTCAAATAGCAACAATTGAGTGAGACCCACATCATTCTTTTAATTAAATAATGCTAATTTACTAGAAAGGCTCCACTTAAATCAACAGCACCCTTTAACAACTGTTTATTTACTGATAATTTGGCGTCAATGAGACCTTGGTACGTTAAAAATTATGCCCTTGACTACAACATTATTGAAGAGAAAAAGACTGAAATAAGAGTTTACTATGTAATAAATAGTAGCATATTTCAACAATTCTGAATTAAATGAGAACAATGTTAATTATCTGCATCACAAATCATTGTAGTATTGGGACAGGCCCACCTGACCAGCTTTACTAAGTCAGTAAATCTATCCTGTCTTAAAAATATTTGAGACTGTATATTCGACGATGTGAGCTAAATGATTACCTAGGTCCAGATTATGAATTTATATTAGTCCTAAAGCACAGTTCCTTTTAATGGATGAAGCTTCTGCACCAAATTCCTTCCAAGTTAAAAAAAAATAACTGTTAGTTTTGCGCTTTGCCTTAAGAGACAATCTTTTCGTTAGGTTTGCGCTTCACCCCAAGAGACACATTTGCCTATTGATTCCAGTTTATTTACTTAATTCATGTATTATTTAATAACAAGGTGAAAAATGAATCCTAATAGACATTAGGAATATGCGAGTGAATGTGTTTTTTACCACAAAGGTATGTCTTAACAATCCCTGCCAACACTGCAGTCTGGGATGAAATCGATCACAAGAAATAAACTAATGCACTTGAACCCTTACAATGCAGATCATGCTGCATGGGTATCAATTTACCTGCTGGCTAACGGGACTAACTAGGTAAAACCCATAAAACCTGAGACCGTAGTCTGATTGCCGACGTGATCACAATCCACAGTTGACAAAACCTTTGTTTTCAGGGTTTAATGAGATCTGTTTACCCTCCACAACAGATCTACCACATAGGAACCTGTGAATAGACGACTAAAAGTCTGGGTTTATCATGGATCTGTTGACCACTAATGAACTTTCTAGACTCCACCACCACAGAGCTACCATGTAGGAAACTTGTGAACAGATGAAGATAGTCTAGGTTTTTCAGGGATCTGTGGACCAGAAATGAACTCTAGGCCCCTCCACCACAGAGCTTCTGTGTAATAAACCTGCAAATAGGTGACTTTAAGTCTTGGTATTTCAGGGATCTGTGGACCAGAAGGGAGCTGCAGTGAACTCTCCAGGCCCTCCACGACAGCATTGCAGTGAAATCTCTAGACCTCTCCACCACAGGGCTGAAGTAAACTAGTTTGATTACTCCACCACAGAGCTGCTGTAAACTCTCCAGGCCCTCCATCACCACAGAGCTGCTGTAAACTCTCCAGGCCCTCCATCACCACAGAGCTGCTGTGAACTAGCTAGATCACTCCACCACAGAGCTGCTGTAAACTCTCGAGGCCCTCCACCACAGAGCTGCTGTGAACTAGCTAGATCACTCCACCACAGAGCTGCAGAGAACTCTCTAGACTTCTCCACCACAGACCAACTGTGTAGGAAACCAATCAACAGCTTACACAATTATAATATTGGTTATAACAAATCGATCCACACCTAGGTACATGTGATACTCCACCTCAAAGCTGGTAACAGATTAGCTCATAAATCTACACACAGCTACAAGAGAGTGGACTGTAAACCGATTGACAGCTACATTGAGTGTTAGTAACAAACATTTCATAAATGACCACTTACATGACATCACATGCACATGTAGTTAGAGTACCAGATAGACGCCATCTTCCTGGTATAGGTTTAGAAGAAATGGTGTGATCACTTGTTTTTTTGTGCATGTGTAGCGTTGGAAAAGTGGCAATAAGTTAGGTTTCCTTTTTTATGTGTAGAGTAGGAGAAGTTGTGATAATTTCCACTCCATCCTCCACTTCGCCGGAGTCGGTAACAATGAGCGTCCCCTGAGCCATGTTTGTAAGAGCAGAGGTGGCTATTGCCTCGGCCCTTGCTACATCAGTTGTGTCAATAAGAACACGGTCTACCACAGGCATTGATACTGGAAGCAGAAAACATATCATTGGACAACATGCTGGAGTAAATTTGCTGCAGTTTATATCAGTACACATTTAACTACATTATAACTACATGTCAACTTAAAACTGCAAGTGACAAGGTGTTAAATTTTCTTACCCATCAGAATTTGATAGTTATACATATACTGTGTTAGCCAGGTTAAAACAGATAGAGCGGTATGGACAGACATATCGCGACCGTAGAATTACAGGGTTTTAACTAACATTTTGGTCAAAAATGAGTATTATGTCAAATTCGTCCGTCTTATGTCCAAAACGGAAATACAAAGTTCCAATTCACTAGTGGGCACATTCTTCAAAATAACAGGGTTACACCTGCAACTTTCCATCAATGGGGCTTAGGCTTAGCTAGGAAGTAAGTTTAAGAGGACCAATAAGATTTCAGCTTATATTTCAGTTAGGTTAGCACAAGTAGCAATTGAACTTTGCTAGCGATTTTCTCAGTAGGACCAAAATGTTAGTTAGAACCCTGTAATTCTAAGGTCGTGATATCCACTTGTATGACCACACCACATGGCTTGCTTATAACTTGGCCAAAAGAAAAAACAAAAACTCTTTTCAGTTTAAAACGATATTATTCCATACACTTTAAATAAATTCCCCGTTGTTACTTTTTATGTAATATAGCTGGCAAAAAAACATTACTCGAAACATGTCATTCTGACTCAATATACACTAGCTGGCATTATGATGGCCAATCAAAGAATTTACCAACTTACTTGTTTGTATTGAGAGTTGACCCTGTGATTTCTGCTGTAACGTAATGGGGCAATCTTTGTGTTCCAATAACAACGTTTTCAACTGAGCTACTTCATTGCGTAATGAATTGACCTCACCCTGGAAAGTACAGTGCAAAGTTGTGTTTTCAATTAACTGAGTGGCTCCAGCTTAACACAATGGTTATAAATACCAAGGTAATGCAAAATTCAGTGAACAATTTCGAGAGATTTTATACAGCATTATTCAAAATTAATTAAAGTAATGAAAATACTAGGTATCTTTGGTATCAAAGATTAAATTTCCTGCTTGGTGGTGTTGAACTGACTATTGGCTTCAAGTGACCCAGAGCTACCTTGACAATTTATTTCAAACTACAATTTTAAGTTTCTCCATGAGGGTGTGAAAAAAAAAACCCAGTTGAGCCTCATTCCAATAGCAATGTCAGGAATTGCAGCCTTTTTGACAGTTTGATTCAATCTATCATTAATTTAATTGTATGTGTTCTTAACAAAATTATCATAAAGCAGGAATTTAGAGTTAGGGTTAATACTAAACCTTACCTTACCACTATCAGTAAACTCAACACTAAATCTGACACTTATTAACTTAATCTCTAAACTTGACATTAAAAACACATTTTAACTAGTCCATAATAGATACACAATAATTCGGGAATACTGTTCAAACAACTGCCGTCCATTGTGAAATTTGAGGACAATTGTTTGTTTGTTTGTTTGTTTGTTTGATTGGGATTTAACGTTACGTCACACTTAAGTGTATTTCACATATGTGACGTTGAAAGTCTAGTTCACACTGTTCCTTTCCTAATAACAGAAGAGATCAAGAAGAAACCTCGTAAAAACCACCCAAGCAATTGCCAGAGCCACATCCTGTGACTCACTCATATACCTGAGGGTCTACAGACAGACTCAATCCTGTGAACGGTACATCGAAGTAGGCTTTTGTAAGCACAGTTGCTAACCACTAAGCCACGGCCGCAGGCCCAAGAGAACAATTGAGATAGACAAGTTAATTTAAGGGTAAAGGCAGGAAACTCGTCCATATCAACTGTCCTCAAATTCGCAATAGCAGTTGCTTGAACATTAATTGTATTATTAATCCCAAAATTATTTACTTTATACTCATTTTTTGATCAATCAATCCCCTGTGATGGATAATCTTGGCACAGTCATATCTGACGTATATGCGGAACACTTGGCATTGTGCCATATCATTCTGCATGTATAACAGAAACTCACAAGGGTAATAGAATTGAGAATACCTGTAGTCTATTATTAGTATTTTGTAGTTCCTCTGCTTTTTTCTCAAGGTTAGTTATCCACTGTTTTCTCCTCTGTCTGCAACGGGCAGCAGCAGCCCTGTTATATTAAACAAACACGGTCATTATACAGATTCTACAGCTTCTACCATTATACCAATACAACAAATATTAGCTTTTTTATGGCAACTTATAGCCATATGCGTTGTGCCAGTCCAAAGGGTGAAGAAAACCACTAACAGAATGTAAGGTCCAATAGATTATGTCTATTTGTTTGTTGGATTGGGCTTTCAGGTCGTTCTCAATGCTAATTTATTTATATGATGATGCGTTGTCCATTTTCCACTGTTCTTTGCCCAAATACAGCAGACAAATCCTGTAAAAACCACCCCAGCAACAACTGGAGCCAAATGTATTTGATGGCAACAGAGTGCCCAGAACCCGTGAGTGGTACATAGAAGTAGAATTAATGGGCTAACATGCTTTCCACTAAACCACGGCCACATCCCAACAGATTATGAAAACCACCCTCAACATCCCCACCCTTCAAACAATAAATGACCCAAAACAGATTGCAAATAAGCACTAAAGCCACCAGGATATATTTAGTTTGTATTGTTCCTATGTTCAGAGAGAACAAGGGCTTATCTTTATCTTTAAGAGACTGTCATATCCCCTATGAGCGTTGGAGTTTATTACCATTTCCGAATACTAAAAGATTCTTAACAGCCCAATAATACAGCAGAGGAAAAAAACAAGAGCTCAAGTGAGTCGCAATATACGTCTGAATAAATCTTGCCACAAGTAATATTAAAATCGCATTTGAATAAAATCCACCAGTTGACAGCAAGTCTAGACAAAAATGCAACAAACAAAATCCTACACGGCATCTTGACATGTGGAATATCTTAACTCTAATGAAACACTCATAGTAACTAAGTTTGATTGGAATTCCACAAGAAGTTTTCAAATGTACATACAGAAACAAAATTTAGACTTTGCCACCAGGTGGCGCCACCTGTAGTCCGACATTCTCCAAAACTAATCAAGCGACATCTTGTCACATGGAACAATCACATAAAGTTTGTTTGGAATTCCACCAGAAGTTTTTTAGTTAACATACAGAAACCCAATTTAGACTTTGCCACCAGATGGTGCCACCAGTATGTCGGCAAATGCCAGAATCAATCCCAAGTGACGTCTTGTCCCATTGAACACTCATACTAAGTTTGATTCAAATTAACATACAGAAACGAAATTTAGACTTTACCACCAGGTGGCGCCACCTGTACACTGACATATGCCAAAACTTATCCCGAACAATGTCTTGTCACATGGAACAATCCCGCTTAGTTTAATTTTAATTCCACCAGAAGTTTTCAAGTTAACATACAGAAACCCAATTTAGACTTTGGCGCCAACTGTAAGTGGACATAAGCCAAAGTCAATCCCAAGCAACGTCTTGTCACATGGAACACACATACTAAATTTGATTCGAATTCAATCAGCGGTTTTCAAGTTAATGTCTGGAACCAAAAAATTGACGGACAGACACACAGACAAGACGGACAGACAACCCCATAACATAATTCATCCCGTCAAATGACGGGCGTATGAAAAGAAGAGAAACATAAGCCATCCAAACAAATTGTGAATAGAGAGGTTTGAAATACCTGTTCCTTTCCAGAAATTTTCTACGCCGGTCTTCTGGGTCACCATCTTCTCTCTTACGTTTCCTGAAAATAAAAACAAAAGTTGAAGTGAATACAGAATTCCCAAAAGAAATGGGGAATGCAATAACATCTGCTGCTAAAACAAGATTGAAATATCTTTTTTGTAAACATGTTTAGATGTAGCTATAAAAAAAATGATTAAGTGTCACAACGCAAGTGGGGTAAAATAAAAATGTAAAGCACAGCAATACAGTAAAATATAAAGGAAATTGGTCAACTGATTGTTTATTTGTTTGTTTTATTAGGGGATAACACAACTCAAGGGTATTTCACTTAAATAACGATGAATTGTCCACTTCCCACTTGTCTAATTAAGGTGGAAAACCGAAAGGAAACCTCGTAAAACCCACCCCCACGATTGCTGGAGCTACCTCTTGTGACTCACTGAATTACATGAGGGTCGACAGAGGGTCATCAATGTGACAATGGAGGGAAAATGGAAGGAAACAAAAAAAATCTCTGTTATGCACATGTGCAGATAGTGGAACAATAAATAGTACATTCATATGAACATTTTATCTTTGAAGGATGTCACTGAAATTGCATTACATGTACACACATCTAGAAGTAATGAGTTTCAAGTTTTGGCACCAGTCTGTTTGTTTGTTTGATTGGTGTTTAACGTCGTACTCAAGGGTATTTCACTTATATGACGATGGACAAAAATACAGAA
>JARFOD010116617.1:0-14919 GCA_031763545.1 Mopalia muscosa | reverse complement strand
CCCCCCCCCCCCCCCCCCCCCCCCCCCCCCCCCCCCCCCCCCCCCCCCCCCCCCCCCCCCCCCCCCCCCCCCCGACACTGCCGTGGACATTACTATATGGCAGTTACATAATTCTAGTTAGACTTCTGATAATATTAATATCAGAAATTCATTAACTAAAAGCATACTGTGCCCATATCAGTATTATTTATAATATGAGACAGACACATGCAACAAGAAAAGATCAACGAGACAGTGGAAATTACAACTGTAAACATATTTGCTTTGCGCAGCGTTTTCTGCAATACACAGATGTTGCATCAGTTCCATTGTATGAATATTGTTATCATGTTTTATTAAAATTATCACATTTATTAAAATCCAAAAAAACATAGCTTATAGATTATAATTGAACATAAAAGAAGAACACAATGTAGATTTAAAGAAAGATAACTGTACATTTAGACTTTGTGTCCCCAGTTAGACAGGATAATATCAATCAGTGGAATGATTGTCTCATCTCTATCCACCCTCCGTGGGGCAGCGGGTGGGCTGTTTAACACCAGCAGGCCCTGCAGAATACTCCCCCGACTTCCTCAGTCGATCATAAGAGGCAAGAAAGAGGCAACTTATTGCCTGTGGGTTTCAACCAGTGTCGGAGGAGAATGAAAACCTGGTGACTGAGGGGCAGCATTGCTGGCAAAATGGTGCCACATAGCCACTCTGCTCCAACACGTCACTTTGGCTCAATATTCTCCTAGACGGGTGGCCAGACTGGCCGGATCTGATCAATTGGCTGGTCACGTCGAGCCCTGCAATGATCATTTATACATTTCATCGAAATTAATTCTATTTATATTTAACAAAATAAATATTTTTAAAAGGTTTTTCCATCATTCCTTTTGGTGGTGAAACTTACTCGCCCTATAATTGCAATTCAACCCCCCTTCCAAACAATAGGCAAAAAAAGAAAAGTTACTGAAATTAATTTAAACGGGAATAAATCAGATAATTGGGCCAAATTTCTAGTAATAAGTAGCAAAAATGAAAATAAACCTGTCACAAAAATGTCGCGGTTTTCCCTTAATAAAACATTGATAGCTACCGCAGGGACTCTACAAAATGTAACCAAAATGCGTTCTGTTGGAATGTACCAGACAGCAACAAGCATTAAATTTATTAAAATTAAAAGCATTATGTAGTTACCTGTAGCCATTACACCTCATAGATCTCCTAATAGTAGTAGTAGTAGTGGCCCCCTGATGGAGCGGGTGGGCCATGGCCCTGCAGAATACTCTCTCGGCTTCCTAGGTCGATCGTAAGAGGAGAGAACAGAGGTTGCTTTCTGTTACCCTGGTTTTGCAGAGCTAAAGGGAAATGGGAAGCAGATTTGTTTGTGATGTCCTGTATTTGTGTCCGTCGTCATATAAGTGAAAAACCCTTGAGTACGACGTTAAACACCAATCAAACAAACAGACAATCTCTGATTGGAGTGTGGCCGGCAACCATGTCTTAGTGGTAGTGAATGTGCTAAGGAATCCTACTTCACAGGATCGAGGTATAAAAGTGGGTCTCACGTTGTGGCTATTGCAATGGCCTGAGTGGTTTTTACAAGGTTTCCTCTCAGTTTTGCATGGAACAGTGTGAAGTGGACAATCTGTTGTGAGTGTCGTCAAATAAGTGAAATACCATGGAGTACAATGTAAAACCCCAATCAAACTTGTTGCTTTTCAGAGGTAATTAGATTTTACATAACTTGTATTTGACATTACAGGTGATCGATTGGATCCTAAAGGGAAGACAGAGTGTATGTATGTAACCAACGAAGGGGTGGTTGCTCAAGTGATTATAGAAGAGATGGTGCAAGCCATGGATACCCAGATAGCCAGTGAGCAAATCGTGGAGACCAGTGAACCTGTGTCTGAGGTGTACCACGGTGGCACATGTGGCCATGAAATTATACCTGAAGCTGGGTCAGAAACTTACCATGTGTCTCCCCCAATAAACAATCCAGGGTGTCAGGAGCAACCTGGTCAATTATCTGCACAGATTCCTCCTGGTCCTCCGCAGACTTACCATACCTCAGAATCATCTCTCACCTATCAGATACTCGGTCCAAGCTCCCAGCTTGCACCCCAAACGGACCATGTATCCACGCATTGTAACTCCTTGCCCTCCCAACATTATCACTTGCCTCCTCAAAGTAATCAAGTGTCCCAGCAGCCCTATAATTTGCCCATGCAACACACCTCAACGCCTTGTCCAACCTACCAACAGTTACCTCCCCAGGGTTATCCAATGTCCACACTAGACTATCAAGTGTCCACTCAAAGTACTCAGCAGTCAGCAGAACCCTATTCAGTACCCTTACCAAGTCATCAATTTATGCAAAGTAGGCCAGTCTCATCAATAGGGGATCAGGTATCTCTGTTGGGTCATCAGGTGTCTGGTGGAAGTATGTCCTCAGCCACAGCTTCTTCAATATCCTCTCATGTGTCTTCAATAGCTTCCAGAGCATCTTCTGAAATGGTAAGCTCAAATATGGTATCACCCATGATGACTTGTCCAATGTCCTCGGTAGGGAATCAAGTTTCTACTGAAGGTAATCAAATATCGTCTCAAAGTGTACCAGGAGATACCGAGCAAATATCTATAGAAATCTATAATGTATCTGTGGGGGATAACCTTGTACCTATTAGATCCAATCATGTATTGGCAAGACCAAGTGGAAACCCCAACCAACTGGTGTCACCAGTTAATCCAGTGTCCACAGTTTCCATAGAGGACCCCAATCAGCCATTGATGACAGTTGATGAAAGTAATCCTACATCCTCCAAAAGAACTCAAGCTGTGAGGGATTTGAACCCCATAACTGCTTCCTGTATCGAACGACTGCAGGAGTTAACATCCTTAACACAAAAGGTGCAAGACAATGAGTTGCTAAGGGTTATGTTGGATAACCTGGAATCTTTCGTTGAAGACTTGAGGGAGTCCTTGATACCAAAGAGGCAATCAACCCGAAGAATGAAAAAGAGTCCCGGGCCAAGAACTAATGCAAAAGCTTTGAAAAGAAAGTCGACTGTCAATCGAGAATCAAACTCACCACAGAAAAAGTCCAATTCAACCACAGGACCAATGATGACCACTGCTAGGCTGATGACAGCTGGTCAACTGGTCATAGCAGATCCAGATGCACAGCCAGCAATGGAAGAAGTGGTACAGGTGGTAGTAAAACGTGAACCCAAAAATGAACCCAAAAGAGCGTCATTGCAGCGATCACCCAAGGGAAAATTACGAAGGTCGGCTCGTTTCAGGTCAACTGCTGATCTAACAATACCAGCTGATACTGCTGTATCTAAAACATTGCCATCTGCACTGGATTCAACTGAAATTGAGAATAGAGACTTAAACTCGGAAAGAGAGGCTTCAGCTAGAAGCTTACAAGAGATTGGGAGTACAAATGATCAGACTGCCTCCAATCAATGTGAAGGTCTACCTAGTGTCGATACTGTCACAACCACATCAACCACACAAAGTCGGGGGACAGGTTCACCAAATGTGCTACAACAATTAAGTCTTGCATGATATTTTTTTTTACGCTTATAGTTTAACAGGTTGAAGTTGAACTTTAATCGTAAGATGTATTTTTGTGGAACATGATGTGGGGTGTTGAAGGTTATCTGGCAATATAATATAATTTTGGTTACCACTTATGAACCATCTACTAAGCTTTATAATCACTTTTTGCAGTAACAGTTAATTTTTTAGTACCTACTTAAGAATACTGTTCATGACAGCCGTCTTTTGCGAATTTTACGCATTTGAGTCCCAGGAGTTAACTTTTGTGCAAAAGCGTTAGGCTGAGCCATAATATGTCAGAACTGTCCATCTCAACTGTCCTAAAATTTACAATAGATGGCAGTCACTGAAAAATTATTTCTATTCTATTCTATTGTCCACAACATTTACTATATAAGCTTACTGATATTGTTATCGATCAATCATTGTTTAAAAATTTCAACTCTTAAGGTATGGCGCCTGTGCGAAAAAAGCTTCACACAGTCCTATCTGACAACATTGTAATCAAACCAATCCACATAGTTAGTCAGGGAGGGGGGTTTTGATTCCGAAACATGCAACAAAAACAGTCACTAGTGATTATTTTATGATATATTGTGAAGGGTTTGATGTGTAATGGCTGAATCTTTTATACAAATAAACACTCATCCCAACTTTGACCTCCATTTTTTTTGTCGTCTGCTTCTTCAATAAACAGCTGAACAAATAAAATAAATCTCAAACCCCATCAGAATGGATGTGTTGGATTACGCAGAGAATCGCCTGGTGATACCAAAGCTTTTGCTATTGCGAATTCTTGGACACTTGGCATTGTATAATGGGATGTTAACTATATAGGAAATCAGGTAGAAAAAATTAAGTTTGTTCTTTAGGCAAATACCTCGATATTTAATAACATGTATAATCACATCTCCAAAACGCTCTCCTTGTTTTGTTTTTCGCTACATTGAGATCAGCTCACTTAATGTGCTGTTCAATTAGGACAATCTTACTGTGGTTCACGAAAGGTCACAGTTTCAGTTGTCCAATAAAAACACAGATAACGCGGGCTATGGTAAACTCCAAATTCGTTTATAACAAGGGGAAGTCGTCCGATATTCTTCCATGTTGGTGTTGTATGTCACATGTAGTAAACAGGGGATATTGCATTTGAACTCAAAACACGGGGAGCATTTTTGATTGGGTGCTTCTGAAATCATCGAATGTATCATACATACATTTCTTCGATCCTAACCATTTATTTAAAACTCCCGGTATCTGGTTTGTGAAGACTATTAAGCCCAATTCACACCAGACGCGATGCGACTGTCGCGCTGCACGAAAATTATATAGAACACTACTTATTATGTAATAAAGTTCATACTGGAGACTACTGTCGCGCGGCAGTCGCGCTGCAGTTGCATGTTCTCTAACGTAACATTGTGACGTTATTCGTTTACATTGTGACGTCATTGCCTGACCGAGTTTGCCAATGTTAAAGCATAGGAATGAAACGTGTCGCGCAGCGCCCAGTGTGAACAAGACCCAAGTAACGCGACGTCGTGTCGCGTCCGGTGTGAATTGGCCTTTAGCCCCAGTGTGAACAAGACCCAAGCAACGCGACGTCGCGCCACAAGTGGATGGGAATCTCGAAATGTCAAAAAGGGGGCATTGCTGGCGGTCCCCTGACGTCAAAACGGTCGAGATTCATGGATTGTTTAGTAACGTCACAATACAAAAATGTGTTTGAGGTCATGTAAAAGCTCCACTATCACGAATGTTCTGACGTCAGAGGACCACTTTGCAAAGAAAAAATTACCTCCCTTGCCAACTTCCCGAGACTCCCGTTGGGCTTTATGAGACGTGGGTTCTTGATGACATCGCGCGGTGATGGCCGCGGTGGTTGCCCTGTCAACTCGAATAGCTGGTGGTACATAACTATTTGGTTCCACAGTTACAACACATCGTACATACAGTCGAGTGGTTGACACTGAGACATCTACCTAACATCCCTTCATTTGTTATCAGTAAATGATAGTGGATCTTACGAATCACTTTTTGTTGAATCGAGGATGTGGTATTAAATATATAACTGGCTTATTCTACCGGCATCTAGGAAAAGATGTGAATAAATTTAATGAGCGACTATTGTCTATTTTACAAGCATGTCGTGAAAAAAAGAAGAAGTGTATTTTTATGGGCGACTTCAACATCGATCTCTCCAAGACTGACCGCCATTACCGTCTAAAGCAATTATGGAAACTCTAAAATCACACTACTTCCTTCCTCAAATCACAAAACCAACTCTGTTCAGGGACAATCATGTTTACTCCGAAATTTTTATCACAGATATTACAGATCATTTTCCTATTTGTCATATCATCAAAAGAACCAAACCTAAAGACATTCAAGAACAGCCCCGCACATTTCGCAGTTTTACTCAAACTGAAAAACAACATTTTCTACAACTTATAAAAGGTACTGACTGGGACAAAGTCTCTGAGGAGACTGATGTTGATGTCGCCACATCTAATTTTATGGATAAATTTACTTCTCACTTTAATACTTCTTTCCCTATATTGACTAGCACCAAGAAAACACCCAGAATCATAAGACCATAGGTTACTAAAGGGTTACTTTCATCTATTCAAGAAAAAAACAGACTTTATCGGCTACAACTGTCAACCGATAATGCAGATAGTAAACAATACAGGACTTACAGAAATAAACTGACCACTTCTCTACGCTTTGCTAGGAAAACATTTGGTAAAAAGAAGTTTAACAAGAACAATATCGAGATAAAAAAAATACCTGGAAACCCATAAATGAACTTAAGACACGCAATTACCGTCAACTTTTAAAATAAATGATTTATCGAATGATTTAGATTCAAACGACCGCCTGAAAAAGCTAATAATTTCAACACCTTCTTTAGTTCTGTTGTTCCTGACCTTGATTCTAAAATACCTGATACCCCTAACAACTTCACTGACTACCTCGGACCAACGACCAATTTCAATTTGCTCTCATTAACTATATTAAATGCTACTGGTGAATTAAAACCCAATGCTGCTCCTGGGTTAGATAATATAACTGCATCTCTAGTCCGAGACTTCATTGAACATTTATCTTTTCTAATAGCAGACATATTTAACAAATCATTGTCGTCAGGTGTCGTACCAAACTGTTTTAAAGACGTAAAAATCTCGCCAATATATAAAGCGGGCAAATCAAATTTAATAGAAAATTACAAGCCCATATCCATCTTACCATGTCTCAACAAAATTCTGGAAAAAATTGTCCCAAAAATTATTCTTACACATATTGAAAAAAAAAAAACAAACTGTATTTTAGATACAACCAATTTGAATTTAAATTTTAGAAATATCTACAACATATGCAGCTAGCAAATTATTTGAAAAATTAGTAAATGCTAAAGAAAACAAATTGTCATCTATAGTTACGTTTAATATTTTTCAAAAGCTTTCGATACAGTAAACCATCCAATTCTAGTAAAAACAATATTCCACTATGGCTTTCGTGGAAAGTCGAACTTATGGTCGAAAGAGTATCTATCAAATAGAACGCAACGAGTAGCCTACAATCATTTTCTCTTTCAGCCAGTAACAATAAAATACGGCGTGCCACAAGGCTCCATCCTTGGACCAATCTTATTTTAAATTTATATAAACGATCAAATGCTCAAATTCAAATTTCAAATGCTAGTAGACTTCTTGGCTTTATTTTTTTTTGCAGAAGATGCCAGTTCTATTTGCTCATCTGAAAATATTGATAATGCAGTAATGACTATGTCAGATGAGTTGGAAAATGTAAAATCATAGTTTGCTGCAAACCGTCTAACTCTTAATATAAAGAAAACTAAATATATGATTTTTTTTTACCTCATAACAAAAAACTAACTTTAAATTTCCCAAGCTTAACAATATCAGGCAATGAGATTTAGAAAATAGCAAGATTTAAATTTTTATGAATATATTTCAACAAGCACTTAAACTAGACTACACATATCAATCACGTGTGCTCTAAAATTTCACGAAATCTAGGGATTATTAATCATATCAAGTCATCAGTCAATACAAAACCATTGCTCATCTTATACTATTCCCTAATCCACCCATACGGTAATATTCTTTGGGGAAGTACATACCACTCTCATTTGAAGCCATTGGAAATTCTTCAAAAACGAGCCCTTCGCACTGTAACATTATCTTGTCGACTAGGCCACACAACTTTTATTTCGACAACTTCAAATCCTTCCAATCACCGAATATAATAAATTTTCAGTGCTTATGTTCGTTCGCCGTTTTTTACCTTCCAGAGGACTTTTTCACGAAACAAATAAATTCCCACCAAAACATTACAATATAAAAACATTTACTGCAACCTTTCTGTAGAACAAATCTTTCCTTTTATTCCTTAAGAACTACTGGATCCAGAGAGTGGAACAAATTATCAACCCCTCTACGCTCAATCACGTCAACATCCGTATTTAAATCATAACTGAAAACAGCCTTATTAATATAGCTATATTCTCGTGTTACATATTTATAATGTTGTACAACATGTGTAATGCCCTTGTAACTGTATTGTTAAATGTGTATATATGTTAATATTCCAACCACCATGTCACTTATATAAAACTTATTCACGGGATAAAACAAGCTCTCTGAGCTTTATTCCCGCTGATGTATGTTTTTTTCATATTTTAGTGAATAAAATATCCAATCCAATCAAATCATTTTTATATGTAGAACATTAAATAATAAAAATTTGTTAATTTCAAATCAGTTATATTTTTGTTGGGGATTGGGAGTTAACTCTAATGTTATTTCACACCTATGACGTCTTGTGTCGACATGAGTTACAACATGGGATGATGGCAAAAGGTAAATAAAACAATAAACAAAAAACAACAAAAACCAAAAAATAGATACCAAAACCCGGTGTAAAATATCGGCTTCATGTTGTCTTCTAGCCACGAAAGCAACAAAGAAGCAGAGCAGACAAACACTAGGCCTGGGCTGATCACACTAAAGTGTCCAAGTAACATTAGGTAAAATGAAGAAAAATATTTTCGTTAATCTTTACCAGTATCGACAGACTTTGGTCAACATATATAAATACCAGCATATTTTCATTGTATTAATGGAACATAATTTTATACCATAGAGGCAAAAGTTCACAAAAAAAATAATAAAAAAAATAACGGAAAAGGTGTCGGACATTTGCACTGGGCGGAACCAACTTGTCCTAACCTCTCTAACAACAGGAGCCGCAAAGACGTGTTTCACAGCAGAGCATAGCAGTTGAATTGGTAAATGGAATGGATCACGTATAGACCTACGTCGTCAAGGTAACGTAATGTTTCACCGGAAGTAGTATTCAATAACATTTTCTAAATAGCTAGTATGTGATTGGATAAAACTAGGCTTACGTAAAATATAAAACTCATCTGGATTATATGGAGCTAAAATTTAAGAATTTTGTTGATATTAATTTTTGTTATATCTGTTTTTTTTTTGTAAATCAATCGATCCATCAGTCAAGTAGAACGATTTTGGGTAGAGAATTCTTCAAGAAACAGCCAAGACAATATTAAATTTCACTCACAAGACAGGTTCGTACAGTTACTATCCACTCCTACTTGTTTTATCAACTCTATTTATTGCATAAAGTACACAGTAAGCTTGAGGCTTATAGGGTGTACACACGAGTAAACATACATTGAACATTCATTAAAGATGATGACTTGAACTCGATGAACATTCTTTGAAAGGTCCCCCCCCCCCCGTCCTCACCCAAAAAAGAAACAATAGACACTTACCAACTGCTTTGATCATATTTACCCTTAAATTAGATGCCGCATACATTTACAAACTACCCGAATATTATCAACGCTCACCCTTAGACAAATAAAAAAACCAGTAAAACAGCATTTACAAAAACAAGTATGCTGGAAGACAACCGGGTATAAAATTTACAGTAGTTTTATGGAATAAGTGAGTTGTATATATATATACATATAAAATTATATAAAAAAAGAAAGAAAGAAACAAAGATGTAAAAATTCAAAAGTAAATGGTAAATGAACCGCTGTTTACAATGTTGCAAAAGTAACAATCTATTGCCAACTATATTCCATGTGTATACATTAATTAACACATTTTCTATCTGAGGCCAACACGAGAGCAGCACAAATTATGCTTTTAGTTAATTTCAAGCATGCGTCCTGGTGGCACATGGTCGCAAAACAGCGTGTCGTGCATAATTTCTTGTCAACTCCGATCTCAAGAAAGTCGGAAAATGTAGTTTAAGGAGCAGCCATTAGACGGAATGACCCACTAATTATCTAGCACTAAAACAACGCACCGGACGTTCCTTTCCGGGAGCTATGTCACATTTAAAGTAATTTCCCAGAAAACCTCCCCCACTTCCGTTTGTCAGTTCCTTGACAACAGTCATTATGGCGTCCTAACAGCTGTCAAGACGGCGAGAGCTATCAATCCTACTGCTGTCGTCAAGTGCAAAACCTACTTCATTTTGCCCTGATTATTTGGAATTTAAGGAAGTAGAGTTAAGTAACAACCCTGGTAAATGATACACAAAAACGCACGGTGCTGCAGACTTTCCAAACCCATTGCCAGTATGAAAACAAAGTTTGTACATGTACAAAATACCAGTAAACTTTCTTACGTTCAATAAGACTTAGTTTATTTAATAATTACCTCGCATTACGTAGAACGAGTAGTTAAACACACAATGGCTGTACTGAAAATAAATGTAGAAAAGAGAATGCTATTCATTAAGGAGCACCCATAAAACAGAAAAACATCAATTGATTATAGTTCGACAGGTAGCAAGAGACTTGCTAAAATCATTTGTTTTCGTTGTAGGCAAACCAAGACAACTTGTTTGACAAATGACCTGCGCTTTTGTTTTTGGCCTTTAAAGGAAATTAGTGAAGTCACAGACCATTTAACCCCGAAACGATTACTCTAAGTTCAACCAATTCAGTTCGCAAAACCAGCATTGGTTTCGAGGATGTTACGGATGGGTGTAGGAATCAGGGAATGGGGGATTGTGTTTAGACGCAGGTGCAGTATTCAAAGCGGTGCGTGTGTGGGCGGAAGGGGTAGACTAAAGAAGTGTATTCAAGACGTTATAGGATGCAAAACACTCCTGCTGAAACCCGAATCTGTGGGTTTTGGTTAAGTCCTAGTTTCGAACAATCTGGTAGATGATTGGCTAAAAGTCGACCGCAGGGGTGTTGACAGTCATAATGAAAAGCGATTTGCCCGATTGAATTGTAGTGGAGTAATAAATATTAGAATATTTTTGGAAACAAATATGTCCAAAGCTATTTTGTGCCGGAAACGATATGATGGATAAACACATACAGTTGATCTGGATTCAGGCCAATATAGTATATCAGGGAAGATAACTCCATTATTGTTCTGATGTTCAAAGAACTAATCCAAATCATAATGAGACAGTTGTCTCTGTTGAACGGTAAAATAAGGACATATATTTTGAAAAGCCATGCTGTTTATAACACGCACCTGTTATATTTTTGTTTAAATCTTAAGTTTATGAGAATTTGCCCTGGAAACACACAGCGGTTTAAGGCAGGGCAGTAAACCGAGTTTTGCGATTTATATAAAAATAATGTCCAAGACAATGCAAAGCTTCAATGCTGACGTGTTACAACTCATTTGGTTGACTTTCATTCAGTGGCATTTAGAAATCAATATTGCCTAAAGATATAGAACGTTCACTTTGTCGTCGATAGATTTTTTCTGCGTTCTTTTAGAAGAAGACTGGAAGGAACACAAATTATGTTTGGCTGATTATCCCAGCTCTCAGGAGGGGGCGGGGCGGGGGGCGGGGGGGGGGATTTATTTCAAAATGAGCCTGAAGGTTGACATGCTTTCTGTCTGATATATACAACCATTGCTGATAATATTTATTTTAATGGCAATATATAATATGCAATGAATGCTTAGTTGATCGCATTAAAAAATAAATAAAAATAAAAACAACAACAGCTAAATGAGTGCGCATCAGAAATGCATTGCTCGAGAAATACATGGCTTTATTGCTGTCTTAAGATATCGTGGGACAGCTATTAGCACCGATCGTTTTATATTTGGTTGTATAGATTTAGGCTGTGAACACCTTTCAAGATGACGATATTATCATTCTAAATCAATGGCAATTATCCTTTATTTTTGCTTACGATTTCAAGATAATTTATTCTTGCCAGCTTCAGCTCATATTTAGCTTAAAAATCAGGTTATCAGAACCGTGGGTTAACTTAGTGATTCTGTTCCGTTATTATGGTTTTACTCTTAGATTTAAAACTATCTTGAGAGAAATTAACCCTACATAAATATCGGAGAGTAATCGGGATAGTGACAGGAAGCAACCATATAAAACTACATCTAAGTCTAGTAGGACATCCGATCTTACCGTAGAGAAAACTACATTGCCGTTTCCCATTTTTACTGAAATGAGAACAAATTCTCCCGATGCAAACATTCCAGGCGGGTATAAAGTCTCAAGAAATCTTGTGATAACGCCTTTCTATAAACCCACATTACAAAGAGATTTGTCCTCAAATCCTTTGTTCTGGAAAGAAGGCGAATTTTATCACAGAACCCGTGGGATAATTGTAGATAAATGGACGGAGAGTCTGTGATTCACCGGTTGTTCCAAGGACTGTGTTTAGTTTATGTTTTGTGTTGTTTATTCCATGGAGATGTGAACTCATTATTGATAATGGTTAGCGTGTGCAATAAGCTGGTAACAGACATATCTATTGGTCTATTAAGGTCAGTTGGATTTTTTGTTTATTTGTTTGTTTAAGTTTTAACGTCATACTCAATTGTATATCACTTATTTGATGACTGGATGTCCGATAGTAACTTTGGCTTTTTTTTAATATAGTGGGAAAACGAGACAAAAACCCCGTGAAAAACCCCCACAATGTGAGCTTAATCATTCCATATCATGTAAACGAAATATCTTTGAGTACGACTTTTAAAGAACTAAGAAACAAACTAATAAAAACACAAATAATTGAAAAAAGTGCCATGACATGTAAGAGTTAAATACAACTTGTAACAGAACAGTCTTGGGTAACAGATATAGTCTGGATTAACAACAACATATCCGTTAAATAACACTCTCTTGCGTTTGGATACTCGATTGGACTGCAGTTGGCCGGCCAGATTAAAGTAATTAATTGACTTTTATAAAGAAGACTTGAAATTTAAATATCTGCTACACTGAACAACTTGAAGGGGACACGGGGCGATTCACCGAGTGCTGACAGGCCAAGAAAATCCAAAACAAAATATTTTGAAGAAATTAAGCAACAAAAACCGCACGATTTTTGTAATTTTAGAGAATGGAGATTTTCTGATTAAAATTGTTACTAAAATAGGTCGAAAGTGTAAAAAAATATTTTTGTGTGAATTTATGGAACTTTTTTATGTCAACGTATACATCTCCAGAATGTAGGATAAATGTGCTTAAAGTAACAGCCATTAGTTCAAAAGACACACTAATTATCTAACACCTAAACAGAACGCCTGACGTTGGTTTCCGGACTCCTTATCACAACTGGAATAATTTCTTACAAAACCTGTCCCACTTCCGTCTGCCTGTTAGTAGTCAGCAGACATTATGGCGTCCCTATAGTTGCTAAGACGACCGAAGATATCCATCGCAATGTTTCTTCAAGTGTTAATTCTACACCATTGCGAACTGACATATAGCTTATTGGTTGTGATCGTCTTTTTTATACAATGCATTGAGCAATTAACGGATGCCCCTTTATGACAAGCCGTTTTGTCACTTCTACCTTTATTCTATATATGTCAAATAAATTTGGCTTATATTTTACCTATGTACAATTATTTTTCACATATGTGTGAAATTCTTTTTTACTTATGTTGAAAAGATTTTCACTTATGTGAAATGCAATTTCAGATATGTAAAATAAAAATGTATTTTACATATCTATAATTCTTTTCAACATATGTAGAAATCTTTTCAACATATGTAGAAATGTTTTCAACATATGTGAAATTCTTTTCCGCATAAGTAAAATAAAACACCAAAACCTAACTATTTCACATATGTGGGAAAGAATTTTAACTATGTAAAATAAACTTTAATTTTAGATATATAGAAAAAGAACCGGTTGCAACTGTAGGCCTATTAATCTAATGTATAGTTTTCCTCATATATATTAATTAAAATCCATATAGCGTTTTTGGTTTGTTTGTTTGATTGGGTTTAACATCGTTCTCAAGGGTATTTCATTTAGATAATGAGGGATTGGCCACTACAGAATGTCCCTTGTCTAATTTTGGTGGAAAACCGGGATAAACCTAGTAAAAACCTATCCTGCAAGTGCCCGGAGACACATTGTGTGACTTGCTAATATACCTCAGGGTATATCCTGTGAACAGTACATCGCAGTATGTTTAGCGAGGACACTCGCTAGACAGAAATGCGTTTTGTATCGATGAATCCAGACGCAGTAATTGATCGATAATTTAAAAGTATAAAAATACAGTTTCCAGCCAATCAGACAATTATTTTAAAGATTATTCTTCAAGGGCATAGCTAGGTGAAAGTTAAAATATAATGAATTTAACAAGGGAAAATATTTACGGCGTATAATAGGCCATCTTTCAATTGTAACTGTTGTAGGACATGGTAGGCAAACAGAAGTTAATGAAAAGCATGCAGGAGCAAATATACAGAGTTAGGTGACTACTCCAAAGATAGCCTCGACTACTGACCTAAGCCCAAGTCTTGCATATTAACAAATTATAGCCTCGACTACTGACCTAAGCCTAAGTCTTGTATATTGAAAACTTATAGCCTCGACTACTGACCTAAGCCTAAGTCTTGTATATTAAAAAATTACAGCCTCGACTGCTGACCTAAGCCTAAGTCTTGCATATTAACAAATTATAGCCTCGACTGCTGACCTAAGCCTAAGTCTTGCCTATTAACAAATTATACCCTCGACTACTGACCTAAGCCTAAGTCTTGCATATTAACAAATTATAGCCTCGACTACTGACCCAAGCCTAAGTCTTGCATATTAACAAATTATAGCCTCGACTGCTGAGCTAAGCCTAAGTCTTGCATATTAACAAATTATAGCCTCGACTACTGACCTAAGCCTAAGTCTTGCATATTAACACATTATAGCCTCGACTACTGACCTAAGCCTAAGTCTTGCATATTAACAAATAATAGCCTCGACTACTGACCTAAGCCTAAGTCTTGCATAGTAACAAATAATAGCCTCGACTACTGACCTAAGCCTAAGTCTTGCAT
>JARFOD010116606.1:0-14923 GCA_031763545.1 Mopalia muscosa | reverse complement strand
TACTGTCATGGTAGCTCATGAAGGAAATAGACAGAGACCGAATTTGACCGATTTGAGCTTGTACGTCTAACTGATATTAAGTGGAATTACTGTCATGGTAGCTCATGAAGGAAATAGACAGAGACCGAATTTGACCGATTTGAGCTTGTACGTCTAACTGATATAAAGTGGAATTACTGTCATGGTAGCTCATGAAGGAAATAAAAAGAGACCGGTTTATGGATGGATTTTTAACCGATGACTGACTTCACGGCGGACTGCTTTTCCCCCTTTCTTTTTTGTAGATATTTATCTCGTTACAGTCTATTTACAGACGTCTAGTGTATAATAATACTATATGGTTAAAAACCCAAGCATTCTGTGTCAAGTCAATGGCCTATTTTCCTATGTGGAGACTGATCTCACGTGAAGTTTGACCGGCATGATATCATGGAGATCATTTATTCTACACATGGTAATTTGTTACACGGACTGGGCCATATGACTCAGTTATCGCCCATAGAAAAACCAGGAAGAGCCCGTTCTAGGCGGCACACATTGCCAGGCTGCACAGCATTTTACATCCGGACACACTATGTACTGCACACAGTGACTGTTTGTGATCGCAATGCGTTTGATGAGCAAGAACGAATAATAGTCATCGTGGAGACTAGAGCATGAATACACTAAAAGCTGGAGCTTACCTCGTGCCGAGTAATGTGCTGATTCGGAGCTAGTCTCGGCAATGGAGCCTGGAATAACACATCTTATTCCAGCTAGACGGGGAAGCAAAACACTCCTCCAAAACATGGTATCTTCTGTCTAGGGTAGAGCGAGTTGGCAGCTGAAACTGCCTTGTATTTCTCCTGTTAATTCTCTGCACGGGTTTCGAGCCTGGCCAGTCAGAGAGAGGGGGTGTTGACTGAATTGACTGTCGCGTACATTCGTTATAGTCACGGTAGCTAATGCAATACGGGCCCCTGTGTACCCTTATCCGCTTTAACCTATATTAATCCAGCAGCAGCTCGGTGGCTTTTTCAGATTGTGTAATAAAATAAAAACGAATTTGAGTTGTTTTAGTAGAATTAGAATTTTATAGGATTTACTAAATTACGAAAAAGGTGAATAATGACAAATAACATCCTTGGCTCTATCCCAGACAAGGGGCCGTGGCTAAGTGGTAGCGTGTTCGCTTACTAAACTGAACCTGATCCGATTTACCGTTCACGGGATCGAGTCCAACTGTCTACCATCAGGTATATGAGCGAGCCACATGTTCTGGTTCCGGCAGTCGCGGGTATGGTTTTTACGAGGTTTCCTCTCGGGTTTCCACCGTAATAAGGCTAGATGCAGTGTGAAGTGGACAATCCGTCGTCATATAAGTGAAATACCCTTGAGTACGACGTTAAAGCCCAATCAAAAAAACCGCGGCAAACAAACAAATCCATATGGAACCACTACGACAAAAACGGTCCTTTCATATAAGAAGAAGTGGAGAAATATTGAGAGCATTTGCTGAAGAACCTCAAAGCGTTCCATTACAGACATATTTTTCTAAGAGTAAAGTAAATCGCACAATCATCCTTTTCACCTTTCGGTAGAATAACTTTCTGTTCACTGCCAATGTATATCCCCAGTTTACTTGTTGATTGAAACAGTTAGTTAGCGCTGTTTACTGTATTACACATTGCGGCGATTCGCGTCAAAATAAATCAACGAGTAGGTCTACTATGCCGGGTTTAACTTTCTTTGTTTACACGTTGTCTGTAAATGTTTCTTGATAAACATAAAAATGCCAATCCTTTAAGCATATCCTTTAACTATAGACAATACAATTAATTATGAACCAATGAGATATCTTGAAGCAGTTTACACCTCATCCCATTGACATATTGTCCTATTCAAATGCCTTAATGCGTTTTGTGTGTTGGGCTTGTTTGATATTGTTACTTAAATACGAATCAATGTATAACCTAACGCCCACTATTGTAGCTCATCGTAGAGATTGTGCGTTGTGTTGTAGCTTTAATACATTCTCGGCTATTCCTTGGTCGTACACGATTATAATCTTTCCAGGACAATCTTGATGTGTTCTCAGTAATCAGATGTCTGATAATTTCTTGGTCAGTCCATCAATCAACTTGACAAACTTGCCCTGGATACAGTTCTCAAATATGACAAATATTACCCCCAATACGCCGTTATAATAGTACCTTGAATGTGTGCATATGGGTTCCAAAGATGGAGTACAATTGGTCCTGACGTTTTATTAAATAAGACCACCTCTGGACTGACCCTCATTTCTGATAATACAGTTTCTTCTGATCATTCAGCAAGAGTACACAACTTTATCACTGAGATTTAGGACACTTCCACAATAGCATGTGGCCACACGGCGCCCGAGCAAATTTCGGTTGCAATTTTTAATAATCAATGGTACCATCATTGACAGATCCGCTATGTGTCAAGATCTTGCTATCAGCTTTTAACGGACATCTAAACCGGGCGTACATCCTTGTTCGAATCTATATGTTTTTGTAACTGTGTAACAAATTATTGTTTCCCCTTTTAAGTTTGTTATTGTTGATTTCAAAAAGCAAGGACGCTGAAGCTGGTCGTTTAAATATTATTACATGAATGGATTTAAAGTAAATTGCATGTGTTGATTATTTATTTGTTTTATTTATTGTCTTTAATCGATTTTAGACGACGTTCATAAAATCTATCGAAAAAACACATTGTGTGTAGGCCTATAGTGTCATGTAGGACATATTTTTCCTATGAATGCTTTGTCTTTGACATCTGCGATTGCACTACAGCGGTTGATTAACATCTTGAGTATATGAAGCGGTTTGTTCTTTGTTTATACTGTAAAACATGACGAAGTTAGACGAACACGAGACAATTAATGTTTAGTTTAATAGTTGGCCTATACATTGAATTCACCAAATTAATCAGCACAACCGTCGTGGGCGCTGGAGTAAGCTAGAAATGTTAGTATGGGTTAGGCTTATTGCCAAACATTTTCTTAAGGCTAACCATGAAACTTACTTAAACCTTATCTTATGTTTAATCTAGTCCAAACTTCTTCCGTCAGCACAACACATCTAGAAGGAGCCAGGTGGTAAAACACAAAAACATCCATCAGAACAACAGACAACTAGACAAATCCGACTCTCGTCTGATTGTTTGATTGAGGTTTAACCGTAGGTTTTTTCGTCACATGACAATGGGTGAAGGTTATTTCACTCACATGACGGCGCGCCAGACAAGGGTGAAGGTTATTTCACTCACCTGACGGCGTACCAGACCAATGGGTGAAGGTTATTTCACTCACATGGCGGCATGCCAGACAAAGGTAAAGGTTATTTCACTCACATGACGGCGCGCCAGACAAGGGTGAAGGTTATTTCACTCACCTGACGGCGTGCCAGACCAATGGGTGAAGGTTATTTCACTCACCTGACGGCGTGCCAGACCAATAGTTGAAGTTTATTACACTCATATGACTACGTGCCAGATGAATGGGTCAAGGTAAAAGGCCTCGACGCGACTGACAACAAAGACAATAAAGGGCATTCGTAGAACGAAATGCAGATACATCGCCGACAGGTCGGCTTCATTCATTACACCACAGTAAACATGAGCTCCCTACCTACTGTTGTATTTACGAAAAATCTCATTGCTCCCACATTGTGATAATATGTTCACAGCGATATGATCATTTATCTTACAAAAACCATTAATCATTGTAAGCGGACTTTTATTCTGATTGCTTCCGGAAAGATAAACTAAATTAGATGAGTTGTTTAATGGACTGTAAAACAATAGAATTGTGCATTTTTTTAGCAGTAAATAATTAGAACATGTAATAATTGTGCTCAGTAACCTCAGTCTAAGTGCTGCCCAACGGAATATGACGGATTCGATCCCGTCACTGGTACATTAAAGTAGGATTAGTATGCGCACGCGCTAACCCGTAAGCCACGGCCGCGAGCCTGAATAATCGGAAAAGCCTGATAAACATTTTTAAATAATATACTCGTTTATGAAATGAACAGATAGGCAGATAGGCCTACAACATAACGACTATATAATAATTAATTTCAAATGTTACAGGACAATTATTAGAAGAAAACGTAGACGATATAGGTTCCTCTCCCTTTCTCATGACGAGTGCTTTAACAAACGTTTTAACTTGTATGGTAGACCTAAAGGGCAATTTGATAGTCTAAAAAACAATGGTTTGTAGAAAATATATGGAGTTGATCACGTGACACCTCACAGTGGTATTTCGGCTGAATTCCCAAGTGGCAGGGGATGTAGATTATTTATTTAATGCATTAGCAATTGGGTACTAATTACAAAGTAGAACGATTTGTGTTAGGGGATTTTTTTAATTCATTTTTTGTTTTGTTTTCTATCTTTATTTCTTCTAAACATAACACAAGGCTTTGTGGATTACAACTTCTAGTTTATTAAGGGTGCAACGTTTCAATGTCTACTCAGGCATCCTTCTCAAGCATATATGATCTACAGTTTTACAGTTGTTATATATATATACAGTTTTCTAGCCAGATGATACAGTAAAGGACAATGCTTGGCCTCTTAAACAAATTTATTTCTTATCTTGAAACATTTTTAGTTTTTGTTTTTATGTAAATATTCGTATCAATCCAAATAAACTGTGATATTGCCTTGTCCGGAGATTAGCAGAGGTTTAAAAACCAAAAGCATCAAGCCATATGGAAATTGAAAAACTGATATTTAATGGTTATACCAATGTGAGCTTGTTCTTCAAAAGAAACTCAAAACGTCTCGTGTAGTTTAATATGTATTTAAGACGAAGACGTATTAATGTGTATAAACTCTCACATTTAAGACGATTCATGAATAATTTAAACAATACTGTCTGTGATAATAATAATTGTATTGATTTGTTTAGGCCTCCATCTACCCTTTGATCAAAGCTTTAATAAGGAGGCTTTTCATATTTTAATCGTTTTTGTAATCATGTGATTGTTATCTGTGGTTTATATGCATGTCTGAATGTCGGAAGCTGTAAATGCGACACACAGTCGGTTTGAAGGAACATTTAAATCCTGGCCCTTAAAATTTAATGTACAAGCGTATTGTGAATAGATCACCCAATATTGCCTGAAATTCCAACACTTACTATTAACTGTTATTATATAAAAATGAGTATCATCACACAGATACTGCTGCATCGTATACTTACCCTATCGGATGGTTCATATACGTACGGTCTGAAGCGGGCTGTTTTCAATGTTTACATTCTATATGACAACGCCCCCTAACGTAACGAGTAAATCCCTCGACTTTGTGTAACAGATCAACACTTGGCAACTGTACAATTTGTTCCATTTATGTTTTGTTTCTTTGATTAAAACCAACATATTTTACGATTATACAAAATAAAGCCACTGGTTGGTGTTTGGAATGGAACTATGTTTTCTCGAATGTTTTGATGGGGTGTGTAAATCTAACTTGTTTTTTAATACATATTAAATCATACAATCATGCTTGAAGTTTTATAGATTTAAAAAAAGGATAATCAAACAGCTCGCTTTATTATATGAATTCATAATGGGATTGGATTTTTTTAAATCTCGGATTAAATGGTATATACAGGTAGTACTTTCCCCCTGTCAAGTACGACGAAAGTCGTACTCTTCGAGCTCGATTGATACCTGCAGTTCGACTTGAGGCAACTCGAACTGATACATCGTCACGTATCACGCACTGTACACATACTATCTATTTATACAAGTAAAATAAATATATTCTTTAGTTATTACTATAAGGGCCGAAAATCTAACCAAAGCTACTGATGGGTCGTAATATAAGAAGGTAGCAGGGGAAGCCCAAGCCAAACGTAATGTTGTGTAACCACAGATTTTGCGAACTAGACAGCAGTCTTCAGCTTGAAGCCTAAGTAGACGAAAGCTTACTACTCTAAGTTACTTTTGTCTAAGTATTTGTAAACTAAGTATTAGTATAATTAAATAAAGACATTTATATTTGAAGTGAAATTATCTTGTAATGTCGCAGACATTTGACCTATGTTTATGTTCCAGGAATGACCCCTTTATATGAGATCGTTTGGTACTTCCCAGAGTCGTCTCCTGGACTGAATGGGCAAATCGATTTCAAGTTTTTCAGATAATGAGCCAAGAAGCCAATAGCGTAAAGGTTAACTTATACATACATTGAGCAAAGTGGAAAACATCATTACTGCGTCATATAAGATACACGTTTACAACTTACAAATCACCCTAGAATATCTCGTTTACGACGTAAAATAACCAATTAGCAGTTGCGTTTTTGCTAGCAATTTAACAGAATAAATATATTGCATATACGGATCGGAAAGGGTCGTTTTATACTTTCATAACGTGCTTACTAGAACAGCAGATACCGTATACGGTTTCCTTGCTTTGAAGTATTTGTGTTATTGGTGTTTTGCGTCGTACCTAATTGTGTTCACTTCCTAGTGCAGGGCATGAATGATATAAAACACAATGTCGGCTGAATCAATTAAGCTATGTGAACGGCATAATTGCTCTTCTAAGTAGGCTATATATTGCTGGTGATGTTTTGAGATATATTTTATCCAAATATATTAAAACAGTTTCAATACATACTAGATATCAGTCCTGATATATGACTAGTTCGGATACGTTAAACAGCCCAAGGTCTAACAATTATAGAATGTTACAAGATATGGCTTTGCAAAGGATAACAATAATCCTCATCAAAGTCGACCACCTTCCAGTGGAATTACCAGTACTCTGTCTGAGGCTGGTCCACTCTTATTGGTCACAAAGACCCTAGACGATTCCATCGGTAATTTTGACATTTAAATCGGCACTCTGAGCAGATTTCTTTTTGCCATCAGATGTATCAGGCTTCCAACAACCAAACGATTTGTCATTTAGAAGCATTATTATGGTGTCTAGTATTTTGAAGATAGCAAATTTCAGATTAATTTCTATCTTTGATGTCCTTCGTCTTCAACGTAAAGGATATGTATTAAGACAATTAACTTGGATTTCCACATTCTCAAGATATACCAACTAAGGCAAACTTTATACTGCTAAGCTTCAATCAGAAATAGCAAAATGATAAATCATTTATTTTCTATATTCATGTAATGATTATTTAGCACTGGTATCAATTAATTCTGCATTCACAAATGCCCACAAAAACATGTTCACTGGTACCAGAGCAACTCAGAAGTAAACTCGTGTGATAGTCCCTTCTCTTCCGTTTGATGTGAACTTTTAATAATTTAAAAGTAACTCATATAGGACTGTCACATTTTCGCAGGAATATCAACACGTGTAACCTGTAAAGCATGATTCTCTTTCTCGCTTCCTAATACTGAATGAAGAGAATAACAAAAAGTAAGACACACCTTCTGTTCTTTCTGATATCAATCCACAGAGAGCTCTATAGCTTTATTAGTTTAATAACAAAGTTATTGTTCACATTCAAGTGCCCTTTCGCGGAGATGTATTTCTGGCAACCCACAACCCTATTACACCTGAACACGTTTGTCAGAGGTTTTGGAATAAAACGTTGAAGTGCCTAGCGTAATTGATAAATGTAGAAAACGATCGGGGGAGATTCCTGTGTGTGTATGGTCACGCCGTTGGTGTGTGACGTTTGAAGGAGACGTTAGTGCGTGAATAAATTGCCCAAATCGATTAGTTTGTCCTTCAGCTAATCCGAATGATTCCAAAGGGTTTCATCCTTAACTAATGTTGTCCCCTGGTAATGAATCTGAGGGTGATTTAACTGATTACGTCTCTAATAAGTTGGTGCCATGTGTAGTCAAGTGTTTATAACGACTTTGGTTAATAACAACAGATTCGACGGTTCCCCGGCTTATCCAGTATAGTTCAATGGTTTTCTGTATCGAAAATATATTCATGTATGTGACGTGTTGCATCGACACACATTCGAGATAGTCTTGTAAACCTTCAAAATGTGGTTACTTCACGAGCAACTTTTTCACATAGTAAACTCCGGCTGATGATTGAAGAAGTGGCGAGTTACCATAACTGTAGGTATTAAAGTTTAGTTGGTGCCTAGATCTACTTCTTCGCTTAATGGGAGACACGAAATGTTGGTAAAGTAGGTCATTATATATTTGAAATGCGTCCCCGTGTAGTCATAGCAGTCGTGGTTGTGGCACATGTACAATGTAAGTGACGCGACACACAGTAAAACAGCTACACAACGCACATTTTAACGTTCGGAGAACCCCATTTTTTCATGCCTTATTTGACCTTATCTTCGCTTTTAAAATTTTGCCCATTGGAAAAATATCTTCATTTGTTCACTCTGAAAACGAAACCAATAAAGTGCTTGAAGATAGACACTTCAAACGTTGCGTCCATTGGGTTTGAAGATAGAAGCAGATTAACGGTAAAAGAAAGGCATTCGTATTTCAATGCGACCAAACTTGACCCCGGTTATCTAGTTTTTCCATACTGGAATATCATATCTGTTTTCCTTCACAAAGGCCTTTTGCACACAAGAGGTACAAAGAGGACTTACAAGTACTATCGAATCGGTCTGTGCCTAAATGTTGTTTTTCAATAAACCTAACCAGATTGTCTTCACTTGTGTAAGCAAGCTTCCAAGATTGTTTGCTTACATGGCTGCTTTATGTTCGGAATCGTTGCTCGTTAATTTATTAGGGCACTGCACGTCCACAACATATAAATGCCAAAAAAGATAGCATCTATATCCTTCTTTATCGATGGTCGGTATGCGGTTAGTTGTTCGACATTTATTTTTGTTATTTAAGAGCAGTATACAGTTCACTTAAAATTCCCCCGCTTGTGCGGCGTGCGGCCATTATTTGGCCGGCAACAACAGTTTTGTCGGAAACATGGAAAAGTGTTGTCTTGTATTTATTCTTCAAGTAAACAAGTGAAATTGCTGTCACATAATTATATAGTTTTGGACATTGTGACCCTCAGTAGCAGGCAAAGTTTGACCGTCATTTCCTGATCACACCATGGTTGTATGTTATTTTGGTGGGATGGATCCAAGCTTAGTTGTTATGGAATCACCCATGTCGACAATCTTATCAAGGAATCGTTTGATCATTGGTCATTCTTGGATAATGACAAAAAATCCATGAACTAGCGCATTCCTCTAAACAAAGTTCTGTACTTAAAGTCTGTGTAGTGTGATTACATTCGCTAAAAGATAACATCTAGTTGTCGATTTTGTTACAAGAACAGTGCAAAAACAATTATTTACATTATGTTTGAAGTAACCCGCTTTGATAAATCACACGGTCTTTTTTCTTACTTTATACATTTGCGGGACATCTAGACATCTTTGAACTTTGGCTTCTAAAGATTTTACATCAATGTCATAATGTAAAAAGATAAATCAACAGCAACTATCCTGTTCTACAATCAGCTCCATAACGTTCACGTGCTATGGAAACACCACGACCCAACTGTGTGAAGTGTTAACGTTAATGTTTGTGATGTTTCGGAACTTCAATCACCACTCTATTTGTCTGTAAAACAATACGTTGAAATCATTCAAGATTTGGAGAAAATAATTTCGCTGACTTCAACATAATTGTATAAACACCAGTATCTTCTCTCAACCTTTTGTTGTTTGTTTTAATATATATATTTTTGTTGTTGTTGTGAATAGTATGAATTCGGTAGTTTGATTTCCAAGAGTTGTGGAAAGATAATACAAAAGAAAACGTGTTCAATCGGCTGATTGATCGGTTGATTGATTGGTTGAATAAACAATATAAGGGAGCAGTGTTAATTCAACGGATATGAAAAAATCTGTGTCCAGTAACGTCCTGGTATTAATTGTATAACATGCAAACACATAAACTGGTCCTTATATATCTGAATAAACGAAGTTCAAATAGATGAGCGTTGTTGTCTTGGATGTTCCAAAGACAAAAACATTTGTGCATTTCAAAGATATATTCAGCAAAAGACAACATGATTATGCGGATAAACAAATAAATTAATTATAAAGAATCGATAATACTGAGAGTAATGTCCACCAATTTGTCTGGTCTTGAGTCTGTGTAGTATTGTTTTCGTGAGTGGTGTCGGTTAATCATTACTAAATGACTGATTTGTTTGTTTAATTGCTTGATTGTGTCCTACTTAAATACTGTGGACAAACGGGAAAGAACTTAATAAAAACAACCCGAGCGATTGCCGAAGACCCCTCGTATAGCCCCTTTATATATATCTTAGGTTGACAAGAGGGCTCAATCATCTGAGTAGTACATCAAAATAAGATCTGTAGTCCGATACTTTGACGGCTGATCCATGGCTACATGCCCTGATTACTTCATGAAAACATCCCTCCGTGTATGGTAATAAGAGAGCACGAATCTCCGTACATGAAATGGTGTTAATAACCAGTACTTGTATAGCATACTTATGTGGATAAATACGTTCTTAGTTTATCCATTTACAACGGTTCAACCAAAATATGGCAGACAAGCTAGTCTGAATTAAAACACACACGTCTTAGCTATTATTGTCGTTTACGTTTCCGAGCACTTCAGGATTAATTAAGGGATATTTTAATGTCAAATTGACGATTAAGTTTTATTACAATTAGAGTGGATTCTTTTTTAATTATATCCATATATCGAAATACATTCAATACAAATTTATAAAATAAAATTGTTTAAGTTTTTGATGATTGCATTTATGTAATTAATTTTACATACACTTGACCCGATTCGGAACCGCGAATCGGGGAATCTAGCTTGGAAAGATAATGTACACTCAAAAATGTTTACCAATATTGTAGACAATGTCTTGTCTAGTACAAACTTTTCAATCGATTTCTTGTTCATTTGTGAATCGAAATAACGGATGGGATAAATGTCAAAGATTTTGGTACATAAACAACCAAAGCAATCACTTGAATCTTGTTCCGATACATTAATGAAATGCACAACCATGTCCTTCGAAAGAACTGTGTTTCTAGACAATAATAGACCTGTATGTGGAACGTGCACAATATCCAGCTGACAAATCATGTAAAACTCCTCTTGACTGATGAACTTTATGAATTTGTAGGTGTTACATTTTCTCGATGAGTTTATGTTATTTCCTGGGATAGAAAACAGTTAAGTAGTCGGGGTGTGCAAGATATTGTCTGAAACAAAAACTGCAGTTGCATATTTGCTGAGAGAAACGCTATTACCGTAATTATCATATCATTACTATGCAGTCAAGTTCCTAAATCTACAAAACATCAATATGACTTTCAACATTAGATGCGTTAAGCCTGTACGGTAATGGTTTGTGGCATTTCGTCGATTTCTTGGTCCTTTGCTAATAACAAACAGCCTAGACATGATAGCTCTGTGTGTACTGATTCGATTCGTCTTTAGACACAAGAAGATTGGTCCCGTACAAGTAACAAGAACAATATGCACCGTCATGTCCTTACAAAGAACTGTGTTAATTAAAGATATAGACTCAACTTGTGAGTATACCATCTTAATGAGTCCACTGAAGTAAACCAGTGACAAAACAACTTATTTAGAATGATATTTTTATTGCTAAGAACGATTCCGAACCAAACCGTTATCAGTCTTCCGCATGTGTGAGTGATAACATTTTGCATATATAGAACACGTTATATTTGCAAAATATTTGTCCAACTTAATATAAAGAATATTATTTCCAGTTCGCCTTAGACAACAATATGTTCAAATAAATACTGACTTTCCAGCCATGTCTTTCTAGTGAAATTTTCGATTGACAATGTATTATAATCCAGTTAATACCAGAGTTTGAATTATGTTAACATAAATAAAGTATAGAAAAAGATGCGTTCTTCTGGTATTCAGTAACTTTTCAAATCTGAAGCACACTCCAGGGGATAAGTGGTAAGCGTGTAGGCCTACTAATTCTACTTCGAGTTACCGCTCACATGAAGGAAAACGAGAACGTCTGTCGACCATTAGGTATGCGAATGAGTCCCACGATTTTGCCCCGACAATCGCAGGACTGATTCTTCTGTGGTTTCCCTCCCGGTTTTCCACCATATTAAAGCACAGAACAGTGTGTTATGGATAATACTTTGTCATATAAGTGCAATATCCTTGAAATAAACGTTAAACCCCAAAATAAAAAAGTTAAACCTGAGAAAAATAGAATCTGAGAAAACTGGAAAGAACGTTGCCTCTTGGTTTTGTTGGGGGTTGAGGAGGGATCTCAGAGTTTCTTGTGAAGACGGTGAAACTGGAAAAACACATCACTAAAAACTAACCTTTACCTTTTTACGCGAAATAGCATACTTTTATTCAAACTGTTTTGTTCCTCAAGCCATTGTTTCGTTCGTCACCGGTGGTTGTCTTCAATTATTGTCCTGTAACGCTGTGATGTAAGTGAAATGACTGGAATTACTACATGTTTGCAAGCCAAATATTAAATGAACAAAATGATGTGTTTCATAATGCGAGATGTTGATGTAAATTTCACTCAATTTGCAGCATTAAAATATTTTACCATAAATGCATTTTGAACGACAAAAATTAGACAAACCACTACTTTATGCTGACGTGATATAAGGTAGCCTGTTGTTGCACTAAGTTCATAGTTCAATGCAATAAGTATGCGATGTTTAAATGGTTAAATGGACGGGTAATCCGTCCGGCAAAACTTTTTCTCATTCCTGCAATCTTTTACAGCTCAGTGTGTACAATTTTTCGCATAGACTGTCAAAACCCACGTTCTCACAGTAATTGTGTTATGAAGCAACGAGGATGTTTCCACTTCACAGTCCTGTATGGGTTTCTTCAGTCCAATTGGAATAAGTGGGATTGATTTTCACAAAAGAAAAAACTATAATTGGTATTCGGGATATCAGTAATTGTTTGAAATTTGGGTCAATGACATTAGCTCATTTGTCACTATAATGGCCTAAAACGTAATAGAGTGCCACAAAATTTCCTCTATTTCCTCAGTACTTGACAGATGAGATTCTATGGAAGCTAAATCTTAACACATTGGCAAGAATATACTGAATTTCATTATTCAGTTGATACTAAATACATTTTAATATGAGTACAAAATGCATAGGAAATTTGTTAACTTTTCTCCAAGTAGCACTAGTTTAATAGATTTGCCGGAATATCATCACTGCTTCGCTGCAGTAGCCACTACTGTCCAATACATATACAATAATGTTAAGGTTGGTCAAAATCGGCTTCTTATTTTGTCTTTGGCAGTTTTGTTATTGTTTGTGTTATTCTTAGCGTCAGCTCGAACACATACTGTCCTATATTGATGCCTAGCACACAACTGCAGGCTTAGTAAGTTTACACATCTAGGGACTTAAACGGATTAGAACAATGTGTTTAATTACAGCCTTAACCGTCTACCAAAGGCCCTATTGAAAGAATCAATATATATCAGAAAGCCTGGCTAGAATTATTGAAAGATCCTTTTGGGGGGATTCATAGCATGAGGTAACCTAGATAATACGTAATTGTTGCTATATTTTTTATTATGCCTCAATATTAAGTTTATAACGAGAATCATTTGCGACCGTGAAAACAAAAGACACCTCTCTCCAGTCATCAATAATATGTGATTAAGGCACTTGTGTAAAGATAGCATCCTGATTGGGTCATAAGTGATAAATGATCTGCCATGGTATGTCTGTATTCTACAGAATGTCGATATAGGAGTGCTCCGTAGTCACTACCATTCTTTCTTGGAAGATTCCAAGTCATAAAGGCTAACAATAGAGAGTCCAATCAACTAATGCATGATGTAAGTGGTCTGTTTGAATTGAGAGGGGTTAATGAGCTACAGACCGTTTATGTGACGTGTACATGGCCTTGAACGAAAATCGTTATACTTAAATTGACGTCTTCGTCGATGTATTCATAAACCATATCGGTTATTCTTCAAGGAAAGCAAAACAAATAACAGAAATGAAGAGTCTGCAATATCCTCTTATCAGTTTGATACATTAGGAAAAGATTGGCACATTGAAATTGTGCACTCATGAAATAAACTCATGGAATTAGTATCAGCCCTTTATAAATTATCTTAATCTTGAGATGCTTTGAATGTGGATTTTAACATCATGTTGAAGTGAAGAGTTAGGTGCTGCCGAACCTCCGCTAGGTCATACAATAACATGGAATGTTACAATGACTCGCCCATGAATGGAAATGAATGGAGAACACTCCATCGATTGATACAAATTGCACATTGCTAAGGTGTATTTTGGCAGACGTTCTGGGACTTTGCCTTCTGGGGTTATTGAGATGCCAGACGATATCAATGAAGACATACATACAATTTCCCCTTTTGATAATTCCGTCTAGTTTATTATATATACGTTAATGACTCCCATTACGTCTGGTTATTCAGCGAAAGAGCACAGGCAGCAAAGTCAACAGTCGTGTCCCCTTTCATACTTATGCATATTTATATTGAGATTCTTTGGTATCAGTTTTCAATTCGAGACTAGGTATAAGTTACTTCACAAGACATAGTCTGGGGAAATTTTATAACATCTAGTACTCCCAATGTAACCTCTCTCGTGTCAGTATACATTGTGTAGTCCATCTTTGCTTAGTACTTAATTTATTGATGTGACCATTTTTTTCTTTCGGCAATGGAATATATTGAATGAAATAGTTGGTTTCCTAGGGTATATATTAGTACTTTGTCCTTTTGGTTGTAGAGAGTAATTACAGTACTTTAAGTTCATGTTATCCTATTTATAAATAAATTCGTTTTGAGCATATTTAAGCAACTTTATGAGTCAACACCAATCAGACAATAATGTGCTAGCTGTTTTAATATTTACATTTTTTAGCTATAAATTGAATTGATTAAAACATATGCCACAATATGCTTCTGATAAATAC